>JAECUM010012086.1:0-60642 GCA_016617855.1 Megalonaias nervosa
TATATATATATATATATATATATATATATATATATATAGTAATGATCTCGAGATTACATGGTAAAGATCTTGAGATTACATGGGAAAGATCTTGAGATTATTTGGTAAAGATCTTGAGATTACATGGTAAAGATCTTGAGATGACATGGTAAATCTTGAGATTACATGGTTTCAATAACCTCTATGTCCTACATACTCTTAAAAATCTTTGTTTACTGATTTGTTCGGTAAAAATAAAATAAAAATTTGGCCTGGAGTCTTCTTTCAAAAGGTCCATGGCTTGTGATTCAAATAATGGTACATCTTGCACAAAATCTTGGGTTTTCCTCTTATTTTTTTTTTAAATCTTTATTTCTACACTGTGAATTAGTTTATTTTATGAGCATCAAATTTCATAATTTTATGAAAAATTAATATTTTTTTAGTACCTTGTTGGATTATATGTGGAGTCCAACTACGCACTTCACAGAACCAGATTTGGTATCACATAATGTACTGGCATATCTAGGTCTGTGCATTTTCGTAGGACTAATCAGTAGTTCAAATAACATAGCTCTTGATCTGCAGAAGGATTATTTGATGGCAGATCTGGGTCTCTGTTGTTTGCAGTTGGTACATAATTTTGTCAATTTAGGAAAGAGTCCAACCATTTCCACAGAACAAGCCTTGTTTATTTGTTTATTGAATTCATAGTCTGATGCAAACACAAAATCCACAGACTCAGATTTGTCTTGTTTTTCCACCTCTTAAATTGAAAGGAATTGAAACAGATATACTTTAAATTTACCTTCTTAGCACTGGATGATTTTTACTGCCCTGTAAACAAGAGGTTTCAGCTCAATGCAAGATATGTGACTGATACCATAGGATAACATGCTAATATAAATATACCAGTTCTGAGATCCTGTTGTAAAGTCCAGAAGTGGACAGACCTTGCAAACAAGGACTTTTTCGGGATGGCATCCTTCTAGTCATGGTCATAAAACGTTCTGCAAATTATTATTAGTTCCTAACAAAATGGAAGAAGTATAGGACATACATTTTCTGGGCAGCTGGAGTACGATGAATGTTACATTATACACCAGCCCCATGTTTAATAAGTTACTGTTAAAACAGTAACTTATTAAACATGGGGCTGGTGTATAATGTAAACATTATAGTCCTGAAAATACAGGAGCCAGATTTTTTTTTTTTTCCTTCTTGGCAGAACATCCTCAAAGGCTGCTTGATTAAGTTATCATCATACCATTTCTGTCTTACAGTTTGGAAGTTGAAACTCTACAAGAATGTGCTCAGCTGTCAGTGGATACTGGCATGGTTGAGATTTGTCATTAAAGAGGTATGCATGGGTCAGGTATGTCAGTCTTTATACAGATGATACAATATCTCTGCAGTTTATTCTATATGAATGATGCAACATCTTGGATCAATCCTTTGGACTAGCTTGTGCAAGTTGTGTTCTTCCACCCTATTAAGGATGTCTCCTTTTGTTAAATCCTCACAGCATAAAATTATGTGATCATTTAAGAGTTTAACGTTGTTTTTTCTGAGTTTATTGCGATATAAACTGTCAGTTGCTGAATCACACAGCAAATAGCGCCCAAAGGGCATTATGTAAGCTGTGTGAGTTGGCAACTGACAGTTTATACCACAATAAACTAGAAAAAAAAAAACAACTGCAATTATTTATAATTTTATTAATTATTTTTTTTTTATTTTGTTTTTTAAAGATATTTTCTGTCAGTTTTAGAGCCTGTTTAAGTGTATGAATTCTTGTTGAGGCATCTGCTATATAGCTGTTTATAGGACAGAGAATTCTCCATCTGCAACGTAATAGCTACATCAGTATCAAACAAAAAATTCTGCCAATGATAGGTGATCTAAGGTTTTGAACATTCCACAGCATGGTTTTAATCTTTTATCTAAAGTGGCATGTTTTCCGAGTAGAAGTTCAATATTCAAAGCAAATGATGTGTTGTTTTGTCCGACATGAATGACTCTTGGATTGGATGCTATCATGAGTTCATTGTGACATGTGAATCGTTATTGTCCAGACACACGAGTAACCAATTTTCACACCTTTAAATTGATTTTCGTGTTGATTAACAGTTTAGGTTACCTACAAGGGCTACTTACAAATGAAATAAAGACTATCAGTAAATGGTTATAGTGACTGGGGTCCAATAGTCAAACAGTGCAAGACATCAACACTACCAGTAACAGTTATGATTGGGGGAGGGGGATTAGCAGATCTCCCACCCACCCCAAATTTTAACTATCAAGGTCAGCATCTTATATTGTAGAACTGTGAAGCCAGTTGTTATAATGTTCGTCTTTGAACCCACTCCTCCCAATCCCTATATGCATTTACCTACAGTTTTAAGCTCATCTGTAATGAGCTGCAGTGAAAGCACTGTAGCCCAAATGTTCTTGGCAGATTTTTAGTTTCCCAGATTTTCTTTTTAAAACCTACTCAAATAAAGAATTATTTATATTCAGAAAAACAGCAAAGATGTGTTATTTGATTCTGTCAAATCAGTTTATTCAGTTTTCTGAATAAAATAAAAAAACCACCCTTTTTATTTCATTTTAAAGGCACGCAATGTGTATGCTTTCCAGTTCAGTGTTTACGTTACTTTGCACGTGACTGTATTTATAAAAGTTAGTATAAAGTAGTTTTCCATATAGTTTATACAGAAATAAACAAAATTGGGTCTGATCACATAATTATGATCTGACTAATGGAAATCTTTCCTTCATTTATCAACTGAGGCAACTGCAATTATTACATTATGTCATTGGTATGACACTTTTTACTTAGATGTATCACTATGAGCTCTGAAAGACTCTGAACCTAAACAATAAAAAAGACAAAGAAAAGGGTTATACAGTTTTAATAATTGAAGAAACAATCCTCTCAAGGAAAATAATTAAAGTTAATGAAAAGTTTATAAAACTGACAAATCTTTAACAATTTTACAACCTGTCAAACATTGGCTGATTTCTGTTGTGGGAAACCAGTTTGATTTTAATTGTATTGTACTATTGACTCACAAAGATACAAGAAATGCATGCAGACACAGAAATGGATTTAAAGTTGGTTTGCATTTGCATAATAAGAAACATTAGTACGGCAATTAACTTTAACAATCAGACATACACAGCCTGGTTCATTTTTTTAAAATTATGTAACTAGTTAGTTTTTGAGCAACAAATACATACCCGCTACACACAAATATATACTTTCTACTTAAAGATTAAATGAACAAAAATCAATTTACATGAACAAATTTTAAATTTACATGCAGGATTAAGATACACATAATGACTAGCAAATACACACGATATCATTTTACATGCTTACAAATTTTAGATATACAAAGAGCAAGAAGTTGTACAGAACTATGCACATACATAAAGAATGCATACACATATTATTGTTAATGCACTGGAAGCATTCATATCACAAGATCAGTCAGGAGCAAATAAAAGCATATACAACGAAACATGTACGAGTCTAAACGGTGCACAGGAAAGCTGCAAGCAAAACTTAAGAATTATATAAGCAATACAAAAGAATTCCACCCTAAACACTACACAAGGCAGAGCAAAAGAAACTAATATACATCCAAGGTGTGGATGAACATCCATCTGAACTTAAATGGAAGCTGCAAAAGTCACATTTAGGGTAACTAAAAACTACAAGTGCTTGACTGAAAAGTGAAATACTAAACATGCAGCCAGGGCAACATCTTTACTTTTAAGGGTCCAGGGTGACCGAGTGGTCTCAGGCACTTACTTTTACAGCTAGCTCATATCTCACGTCTGTCTGTGTGTGTGGGTCTAAGTCTTGGCCCAACTACAATCGGTACATGAGAAGCGCCAGTAGGTTCCTGTGGGTTAGTGGTTCTTCCTCCACCAAATATACTGGCTGTTATGTATCCTATTGTGTGCTGAAGAATGGCTTTAAACTGCACAAAACCAAACCTTTACTTGTGTCTGATACCTATGCTTATTCACATGTACAACACTGTTAACCCATTGAGGATAACCTAATAAAGGTTCCAGTGCAGTCATTTAGTGTCTGAATAAACATTTATAACTAGTTAACTGAGGTGATCAGAAAGAACCTTCTGTGTAGGGTATGATGCGTATCCATTCAATTGTATCTAATTCCTGATGTTTGGTATTGCTTCCAGTTCATAAAATTGCTATTTGTATCTAAAATCTAGTGTATAGTTGGTAAATTAGAAACAAAACTGTCTAGTTGATAATGTATCGAACAGTAGACAACAGTATCAATGCAAATGGTGACCTGAGGAAATAAATACTGATACCAATCAGGAGTTGGAGTAGATAAAATGCAATATTTGTTTTCTTTTCTAATTTACTGTCTTATTTTTATTTGTTCATTCATTAATGTATTTCATAATTCCCCATTTATCTTTTCCTTATACAGTATTGATTCTTTCATTCATTCTTATAATTATTCTGTCACACTGCTTCTACAGCCATTTCTTTGTTCACTTGTTTGTGAATTTTTTTTTTTTATAATTCATATTAATTTAAAGGATCAAATTGCAACTAGATTAGATCATCAGTAGCCTTCTGTGCTAAAATCATTCCAAAATAAAAAAATCAACTGTCAAAACTTAATGCACATGGTGATAATGAAATTGATATTTGTTTCGAGGAAAAAGGATTGCTGAAGAATTTAGATGGAAAACATACACTTTTGGAATTGGAGAATATCAAAAGTGTCCTTTTTTAAAAGTAAGTTTGCATAAATGCCTGTCTCTCAGCCTGGGCTGGCTACAGTGATATGCCCTTTGGTCTTAAACTATGTAACAGAAAGTAGCAAAACCAACAAGTTTAGTTAATTCAACAAACTATTTCCCTAGACGACAGAATGAAGATTCAAAAAACAATATTGTAAATTCAAAAAAATCCTAAATGTCCTGTCACAAGTCCAGAAGTATAGAATGTTCTGAATGGATTTCAATAGTCAGGATATATGTCCTGATGTACGACAATGATACACTCCAGAATGTCTTGGAATCAATTCTCAGTAATCCCAAAGTAGTGTTTCAGTCCACAAGTCAATAAGCACTATGTAATTTCAATGAATACGTTAAACAAATATTTCCTCTCAGATTCTCAAATTATATCTGAACATGACTGTAAATGATTCCAGAGACCCATAATAAAACAGGAATGGTTATATAAAATTTCACCTACAGTGCAAATAGACTGTTTTGGATAACAAAAAATTCCACCAACGCAACATCTCGTTTATTATTTAAAACCATCACAGAAGTCAGGTTGGGAAAAACTCCATATATTATTCTCAACCACAGTGAAGTGAGGTAGGCAAAATTCAAGCACACAATATAAATTAAATATACATAACACAAGACACTTTACTTTAATTGCCAGAGCACTAACAAACCTGCTTCTATTGTTGTGCTGATAAATACCAACCCAGCTATTTCTACAATAAATTTTTATTCTTACTAACCAATTCTTATTTGTCAGTTAGAAAACAACACTGAAGTTTGCAGACATTTCTCTTTCTCTCAATGCACAAGAATTGTTTTATACAACTGAGATGGTTTCTCAGAAAGAAGCATTTTGAGAGGTAGTCAAGAACTTTCAGAAAGGCGCAAAATGGCTCGACAAATTAATTTTATTTTGTTCAAAGGGATTAATATAAACTTCCTTGCTCTCTATGAAGACTGTCTTGAGAAAAACAGTAAGTTCCCATTTCCTCAACATGATACAGCCAATGTGTCAAAACCAACAAAACAAAATATTGAGGCTGAACTACCACAATGCAGTGACTTTGCCCGAGTATGGTTCCAGTGCAGTATTTGTCTTGCTAGTGGAGTCCTCAACCCATTTGCTATCAAGAACATGTGTAGCATTTAATGAAAATAAATGTAGCACGTAAGTGAAATATGTACTGACTTGACATCTGGATTACATGCTGTTCATGTATTACATTCACCTGACAGTGTTACTATGGATTCGTATTAATTTCCAAAAATTCCCATTTAAACATCCATCAAATTTATCTCTTTGGGATAAAACATCCATTTTTCCATTTAAAAAAAAAGTACCTTTCATGATACTGCTTATCAAAGAAAAATTTGTTTTATGGCCATCCCATCCAGCAAAATAAACACTGACACTCATTCTGGAAAAGTAAGGTCTGTCAAATAGTGACCAGCCATGGTAAAAACGAAACAAACGGCACATCAAGTCCAGAGAATTCTGAATACAGTACTATATCATTGGAAACGTTTGAATGGAACCTTACATATAAAAATATAACTATATTTAATACAATTATGCAGAATTCAATAACAAGTGAACTGTACTCGTGGATTGCACAGAAAAAACAAGATGTCACAACATACAGAACTATCTGAACTGGAAAAGTACTTCAATACGAAATGAGACAACTGAGGGTTCTTTTCTGGAATGTTCATATAAGCAAGGAACACAAGAGATTAATATGAGGGAGATAGCTGTAGAGAATAAACCCAGCATGACAAGAGTAATGGTAGCTCTGGGAATACAAAACAAGGACTTTATCCAACTCGTGGAAGCTCTGAATAGGAAAGGAGATGATAGATATATACTACGACCAAGAGGTAACATGCCAATACTTCCATATGGAAATTGGACGGCAAATTGTTAATATAAGGGAACCAGCACCCTTTTTGCAAAAGATAAAAAAAAGAACAGCTGAACTGCACATAACATATTCTGCTATAAATACAACTAGAAGCCACAGTGGAAAGATTTGATAAAAAGTTCCAAACTAAGGTCACAAAAGCAAAAATGGATACACACCTGGGATTCCCAATAAAAAATGGAGTTAGAATCCTAGAAGTAGAAAAAGAAAAAATCAGGACAATGAAAACAGTTCTTTTTCTCCATAGATTCCTTGCAAAAACATGGTATAAAGGGTGCAAATACCATAGGAAATGTAAGGAATGTGGGACACGCACCCAAAAAATGCTCAGCAACACAAGACCAAAAAGAAAGGACAACCCATGTGAGTGAAATCACCATTCTCCCCAAACAGAAAACTACACAACGTATACAAACTGAAGAAAATGAACCAGTACCTAAACCACGAAATAGAGAAAAAGGGAAACAACCCCAACAAATTTAAGCAACAAGAAGAAATACAAGTGAAACCAAAGAATCAACCAAAAAAATCAAACAACAAAAGGGAATGATGAACAACAATTAAAAGATAAACAAAAAGGGATACAAGAACAACAACAAACAGACGAACAACAGAGAGAAAAAGAAAAGAAAACAATCTGTAGAACAAAAAACTGAACACGCTGCAAAGACAGAAAATCCAGAACAGAGAAATGAAAAGAAAAGAACACAAAAATCCTTTAATCAAGAATATCACACTGACCAATCACAAACAACTTCTGAAGAAAGCTAAAGGAAAAGGAAAATAAGAGACTTATATAAGCTGACATATGACGAGGAGCTAAGAAGAAACAATAACGAAATACAAGACATTGACATTCAATCTGAAATTGTACAAATGTAAAAAAAAACAACAAAAAAATATCTGAAAGGACTTACCCTATAACACCAACCATACAGACTGGTCAAAAATACTAATCCAATAGCAAAGAGAAACACAGAAATACTAACTGTAAAATTATAGCACATTAAAGAGCAACATATAAGCCTTCGTGCAAAAATAAAGTTACGGGGGTCGACTCAAATGGCCTGGAAAGATCAGACAATGGAACTCCCCTGCCAAAAAAAGCAAAACAAACACAGAATGTAATCGATGATTACACAGACCTCATCTATGGTTCTTTTAGTCTAGTCTACAGTATCCATTGTAAACATAATAAAGGGATCTCTAAAAAGAAATGTTGGTGCCTATGATAGACATAAAAGCATAAAATGTAATTTTTTTAAAAGAAACATGTTATTGAAGTACAGGTACTATAATGTGTCTATAAAAACCAGAAATTTCGTTTTTGGGGACTTTTTAGATGATGGGGAATTGATTGTGCTTAGGATCAGCTTCAAAAGCCTTAATAACTGCCCACCCCTTGAAGCCAGAATTTACTTGGTGAAAGTCACCAGCTTTGTGTTATGTTGGAGTTATACCAGTATGACCACTTCTAGAAGAATAGTTCACACATCATTAACTACCCCTCATTAGCCACTACAGCAGATACCTGATGCGAAATGCATGCAGTGCACTCTTCTATTTCCTACATAGTAAACCTGTGTACAATACACCACAAACCCACTGATGGTAACCCATCACAATATATATATATATATATATATATATATATAAGAACTTTATGAATAGATATAGTTTTATTAATATTTTTTATTATGTATAATGTATTATTTTTAATATAGTTTACCTTGATATAAAGTTGAAGATTGTTCAATATTCCATCAGAACTCAAATTATATGATAAAAATTATGATCTGCATAATACAAGAATATAAATAAATATTCTACAAATAATTAATCATAATATATTGAAAATGTATTTCATAATGCCTCTTCATTTTAATTAGTAAACTTATTTATATGATATTAGTTTATAACTTAAGTTATTCTACAAATCAGAATAATATAAAAATATTCTTAAATAATTGTAAAAAGGGACGTAATTCAGATGCCAATCCTTAGCAAAGTTTAAACAACAAAAACGTTGTTATCAAAATTTTTTTTTTTAAAAATGAATGTCATTTAGAGTTTTGGAATTTAGACCTTTTGGATGTATCATATTAAGATGGTGAATCCAATAGGTTTCCTTTAACAGACTTTCCAACGCAGAATCAGCTATATAAATAGGTTGAAAGGAAAATCTTGCAAAGTATGGGAACTGTTGTTAAAATGTGCGTTAACATGTGATAACAAAGACTGATCAATATTTTTTTAAATGTCTGATCTATGTTGGTTCATGCTAATAGATATATAGTCATTAATACACAACTTTTAATACTGAATAAACATTTATTCCTACTTTCAACTGCACTGGTCATCAAGGGGTTTATATATCTATGGTTATGGGAATAACCTAAAGCATAAAATGAAGGTCATTGGCCTTTATGATGGTATAGTACCAACATTTTGTTCATTCAGTTATTAAGTTTCTTTATTCTGAAAAACTATACCTAATGTGACCTTTAAACAGAATCAAGAGCACCCAACAAATGAACTTTAAACAGAAACTTCAACAACATCAACAAAGCACAAAATATAGGTCACATACTTTCTTTGCAACAAGTGCAAGATGGCTCCCCAAAATTTTTGATTGGTGGTAGAAATGTATTCATCTAGCACACCAGAAATGTGCGTGGTCACTAGATAAATGTAAAAACTTGAAGCCAGTAAAAGATGTCATGCAAATCACAATGGACATCCTTTGTTGTAGTGATGTGCTACTTTACAGTTTTACAAATTTAGTATGAACAGCAAGAAATGAACATATAAACAAGTGAAATGTGGGTCACTTTGATACTCGTATACTTGTAAAATCATCTAGTTGAATGATCTTAGCATGACAAGATAAAGTCATCGATGAACCAATGTCAGTGAAGCATGAAATATGGATCATGGTGACCTGCTTTTGCTGTGAGGGCATAGTACTTTTCCAGATATATTCACTGACAAAGTTTCACCATTCTGGTATGACAGAGTATGTATACAGCATGTAAAAACCTGTAGATCAAAATTATCTTCTATTGTTGCAAGGATGTGGTACCAATAGAGATGCAATCAGTTATTTAGTATATGTGTATTTAACTTAATTGTTAGTTGACAATTTTTTTTTTTTATTTCATTACATGCTATTGTAATGTAACATTGTGTGCTGGACATGACCTTGTCCATAACCAAGTTCATTTCTGCTGGACTTTTTTAAATTTTTTTGTTTCATTTTATGTAAACAACTAATATATAGCTAAATTATTCTCTATGTTTATGGGTTTAATATCGGGATCTTTATTAATAGAAGATGTAAATATGTCGATTTGGGTCGGGTTTTGGACTTTCCTAAGTGCATTTTTACAGGTTATGGTTTTGATTTTGTAAACATCAGGATCACTAGGTTATTTTCCATTAGGTAATGTTTTGTTTTAGAAAATGCTAATTGTGACCTGAAGTCAAGTAGAGTACTATATAATCTTGTAATTGTGAGGACTTGGACATTCGTGCTTTAACATCTAGCACTTTTAAGTTGTATTATGTTGTGACCAGTTTGGGCTGAATTTTATTTTCTTCAAATTATTGAATTCAAGTGATTATTTACTCTGAAGTGCTCTGATAAAATTCTTGGATAAAGACATTCACTGGAATTTATAGTATATTCCAACCTGGGATTATATTACTGATTCAACAAAAGACTTGACACATCAGCACTCCATAAACTATAAGACACGTCATCACCTTCAGTTTTGGATCTCTTCCAGACTTGTACAGAGTTTTATTCAGGACTTTATATTATTAGGACTTGTGTCTGTAATTCTTGGATTATTTTAGGATTTAATTCGCAATACCATAAGTTCTTTTTTTCTCATTTTCATTCTGTATTCTAGGGGAATAAATTATTTGTTAAATTTACAAAGCTTGTTGTCGTGCACTCTTTTCTGTTACTTATTTTAAGAGCATAGACTCATAACATTAGTTTGACGATTCTAGCATTAAGCAAATTAAAGACAAACTTAAAATAATTTAACCCAAGTCAGTTAAGTACGAAACCCACTCTTAACTTGCCTTGGACTTGGAAAGAAAGAATGGTCAAGATTTATCAAGGCTTTACGTGTGTGTGTTTTTACATGTGCACATGCTAACACCAATGTTGAGGATTGTGCAGGTGAGCTAGAAAGGAGCACAAATATTTTAGTACTTATTCTATGCATCTATGTGCATGTGCACATTAGTTTTCCTTTGTGTACTTTCTAATTCAACCCAATCAGTCAAAATGTTTAACTGTCTTACGAGTTTTATTACAGGTATTTATACCATAGGAACTCGGCCCTTTTTAAGTCCGAGGGTTTAATTATTCAAGCAAGCATGCATACCTTTAATTTTTTAAATGAGCTTTTATGACACTTAGGGCTATTCCAGTAAAACGTAGACGGGACCCAGGGAAGGCACTTTTAATGTGATACTTGCCCATAGATGCAATTTAGAATTTTCTTTTCATTTTAATACGAGCTCTGTGCAGTCAAAGTACCCTGACATATTTTTTTAAAAACTGCATTCCCTGGGTACTATGTACGTTTAAATGGAACAACCCTTACAGAATACTTGCTAAGACTGGGATGTATTACACTGTTTTTTAACTGTCTTTCAGGGAAAATAAGGGGAGGGTGGCTAATAGATTTACACATATTTGTAATCATTAAAACATATTTAATCTGGGCTTCTGCAAAATGGATTTCAAGTTGAAGGGACTGAAGCTCAAAGAGGTCAAAAGAATTTCTAGGATGTATGACTGGCATGATTTTCATGTAGGACCAACTCATAAAAAGTCTATTGGGTGGAGTAGAGACTATGTCGCCATATTGAGGGTTAGCTATTTTCATCAAGGACCAACTGAACACTTCTAATGAAAAACCCATGTCAAAATGACTTTACATCAAAGAGGAGTAGTGAAAATAAAATCTTCAAGATGGCCACTTATTGACTGTCAGATTAGCACCAATTTAAGATCAACAAAACATTATAAGAATTTAGTGAAAACCCAATGCTGATATCGGCAATAATTAGTACAAGTAGTGATGAAAAAATGGATGCCACCATTTTTGTTTAGAAATAACAAAACATCATAAGAAGTTATCTGATGAAAACACCATGTCCATATTACTTTGCATTCAGGAGGAGTCTATAAGATTTCAAGATGGATGCTGTAGCAGCCATATTAATCGTCACATGGACACCTTTTCTTTTAGGACCAACACTGCAAGAAAGTCACAATTTTATGAACATGTCTATATTGTACTTATTATCCGACCCACAGGCATTCAGAATATCAACCCATTTAAAAAGAATCAAATGCAACTTAGATTTAAAACCCTAGAGAGTTGTAAAAAGTGATGGTTGACACGTTTGTTGTATTGTATGTACTTCAAATGCTTGGTGTTGCTTCTGGTTTCATCGTCAATTTCTGCATCTGTATTTTCATTATGGCTTGGTGCATTAACAACAAATTTAGTTTTCATGTTACTAAACCACAGACTAGATTATAGAGACCAATAGCAACTTGATAAAACGGGAATGGAATACCAAAACTAAGGAGTCAGAGTAGATACAATTCAATGTATATGACACAGATACACAGCCCTACCATAATCCCACTTTACCTTCATCTTCATGTGCTAGAAAAGACAGAAACTTGGCATTCGCAAAATTTTAATAAGGAATTCAAATGTTATAACAATAATGTCTTTGAATAACTTCAACAATCCAAATGGATGAACTATTGCCACTGACTGGAATGTTGTGCATATCATTATGAAATGTCAAGCAAGACATTACATCTGACAGGAGTTTCAAATCAGCTCTTCAAGCTGGACACTACATCTGACTGGAGTTCAGATCAGCTCTTCCCAAGCCCTGCAAGATATCAAACTTCTTGTAAACCATCAATCCATAAAAATCATACTTAAACACATATTTTTATACACAAAATTTTGTAATTCACAAAATCTTGTATACTTACTTTTACAATTCATCAAATTTTGTATCCTCAAACAAAACAGTTTAAATGAATAGACATGTGTAACAAGAAGAGGAAATATATTGCCAAATTATTCATGAAAGAGTTTAAAATAATGCAAAATCAAGTTTTATTTTGTCTTTTCTTTCTAGCTTTTTTTTATTATAAAAAATTACATCTTGGTTTTAAATCTGAATGGAGAAAAGTTCAGAGTTCAAACAGCTACTGAAAAATACAAATACACATGTCAAGTGACCAAACATCTGCTATGAAAAACAGAAAGATTTTAATTTGGGGTAAATATTTCGAGGCACCGACATAAATACTGAAGTGCTCAATAGAAGAGGCAGTATAATGTTTTCACTACTTGCCGATAAGAGATATGGAAGACTTTCTGAGGATAAGGTTTCCAAGAGATTCATCACTCAAAGGTTCATAAGGTTTAAACTAGTTTGGTTCTGTGGGATTTTAAAGCCATTTTTCAGCACAATAGGCCATACACGGCAGCCAGTACATTTGGTAAAGGAAGACCTTGAGAAGAACTGCTTATACCACAGGAAGCTACTGGCAATCAGTCACATAACCACATTGCTCAAGCCAAGACTAGAATTCGTGTGGACAGAGGTGAGATGTGCAAGTGATCTGTCAAGGTGAGTACCTTTAACTAAGTGGCCGCCTGGGGTCCCAAGGTGGGTTAGGTCAAGGAAAATGAGTACTTCTCTTTGGGCATTAAAGAGTGAGATTGGTCTCTGGAGTTCAAAATAACTGATCAGTTCCCAAAGATGCTCAAAATTCAGTTGGACATGTTCAAGTTTACAAGGTACCTGGCGGTGGCAAGTCCAAAGAGAGACAGCCAGAGAGGGGGAGGGGAAGTAAGGTAGGAGGAATTATCAGCTTTTAATCTGTGATCTTACAATATTGCACTATAACTGCCTTTAGCATTTATTATGTACTGTATTCTTTTCTAACATAACTGCTTTTCAGATTCATGTACTGCTCCTTTATTTCACATGACATTGTCAAGTAGAGCTAATAAATACCTTAGTATTCATAGTGCAGTCAATTTCAAGGTCAGTCAACCATTTTTTGTGCACAGACATGACAGTGTGAATACAGTATGCACTAATTCAAGCAAGGTCTGACAAACAAGGAATTAACTATTTATATTTTATCGGCAAGATTTTGACATAAACAGGATTGGCTGTCTTTCAAGTCCAAACCTAGCCAAGGTTAGCTCCAAATAGAGCCAAGCTTGAAAATCCAGACATAAAGGGGGATCTTCTTGTACAGCCTCCAGTCTTCATTTGGATTTCTCACTGGTGTCGAGACCGTTTCATAATTACTTCTTGCCCATATCTGGACAAGACAGTATCTGCCTGAATACTCCTCTTACCCAGCAAGTGGCAGAAAGAGGCTGTCCAATGGAGGAAGTTCCAGATTTCCAAGCATAGAGTAGGGCACGACTGCTCCCCTCAACATCTGAGGTACACAATGACCAATGACTACGATGCAGTAACATCTTGTGCAATTGACACACCCCTGAAGACCTAAAAAACAGTCAACACCCTTTAAGACCTTAAAAAAACTGCCAGAGAACCCTCTAAATGTCTGAGGTACACCAGGACCAACACATCTGTTGCAGCCACTATGCAGTGATGTCTTGTGTGGTTGACACACCCTTCAAGTGCTAGAACTTCTAGCCAGCATTTCTTAACTGCTGATGTGAGGAGAAGATTCTTTCCAAGACCACAGGCCATGGAGAATGAACCCCTCTTGCACCAAGTTAGAACACCAGACTGAATCTGAGATATCGGTGTAAAAGGTGCAAAGTCTGATAAATTGGAACTTCAGTCTAAAACCTAACCTGTATTTTTCCACCACCTCAGACGGTGATGTAAACTGGATCTTAAGAGCATCTTGATGGTCTGCAAGTCCTTGCTCAGGAGAGGCTGTAAATGCAGTCTACATGGGTTGTAAGACTAGTGCTGATATTGTGAAAAAGATGGTTTTAAAGGAGTTTTAGACTATAATGGTTTTGTTGGTTTTCCTGCTTAAAATGTGTAGATGGGAGTGCCATGGAGATATTGGGATCGTGGTGTTTCTTTGCCAGTTTAGATAGGCCTGGTGCTGTGCCAATCACTAAAATCTCACAAGTCTTTGTATCAAAATGGGTGGCCCACAAAAGTTTTTTCTTAGCTTCAGCAAATCCTTTCATGTCTCCAAGGCAGCATCCCTAAGTGGTAAAGAAGCTCTACAAAGTGTGCCAGCCTTTATGTCATGGCAATGGCCTCTAGCAATCTCTATAACACAGCCAGAGATAATGATTTCTCCTTCATCAGACTGGGAGAAGAGGAATACATTGGCAAGTGAGGCTACAGTAATTAGTGTCTAAGCCTTCAGTTCCAATACTCCAAAAGACTCATTGGGGGAACAGACTGAAATCCCCACCCAATGCCCTGTCAAAAGTCCACACTTCCTCCCTCAACACCTGACCAATAGGATGGAATAAAAATGGAGACTCAAAAATAGTGGCTCTTCTTGGTATTCATGTTCACCAAAATTCGCAGGTTCTTGTTCTGTAATCACTCTCGCAGCAAGGCAGGTTCATTCCCGCTCATCTGCCCGCTGTCAAAAGTGATTTCATTAATTGGGGGGGGGGAGGGAAAGAGAGTCATAATTTTTTTCTCTCAACACAGGAGGCAACAAGTGGCAGTCCCTCTCCCCTAAAAAAAAGAAAGAAAGACCCAAAGCAGGAATGATTTACAACTGGCCCAGTCCTTCAATTCATGGAGCCACAGTAATGTCATCCATTATGCCACAATGAGAAATGGAGACGAGACCAACTTGCCACCACGGTGATTAAACAAAATCATTGAGAAGGGGGTGGGGTGGGGTGGGGTGAAGGTGGAGGGATGAAGCCAGACCTATTCCACACACAACAGACCAGTCATCAAAGCCTGGTGCATAGCCATGTTGATTTCGGTGTGATGCAACAATGGTTCTCACAATTAGAACAGGAATGAACTATTTCTTTAAAGACATTAATTATAACAATATAACACGTCACAGAAATAAGTGCCCTTATGCACAAGGAATATCACAATCACCATGTAACCCAAACAAGATGACACTTGTTTAAAGACCTCTTTCTCTTGCACACAAGCACCTCTGCCAACATGCATACCAATCAATCTTGTGTACATTTTATTCATCTCTCTCTCTCTCTCTCACTGGTACAAACACTTTCACTCATGACAAGTCTTGGAGACTTGAATTATTTTTACTGCAATTGGATCAGAATTTCATGCTCTCTAGAAATATGGGTTTCATTTAACTTCAGCCATCTTAACCACCAGCTGATGAAAAGACTTGTATCTGTGTAATACACAACAGTTTCTTAGTTATTATTGATAATTTATCGTTTATTATTTACAAATGTGTTATTCGTTGGAACTCAAGTGTTTGAGCTAAACAAGACAACTGTATCAGTTTGCAAATGTAGGTCTTACTGAAATCCAATCCTTTTGTTTCTACAAGGTCACTAACTGAAATTATTTTACATGTTTTGTACTCCGACAAAAATACTGACCACTGTATACTAGCAAATTGTGAATTATGGTATATTAGCTTCAATTATGACTCAATATGCTAGCAGGCAGCATACTGTGACCTTAATTTTGTGGGCAAAAAGCATTTTGTTTCAAGAAACTTATAATTTCCCAAAGGACATAAGCTCATGTTTGAGGTGGGGAGGGTTCCAAAGAAGATCATTATTCAGTCTTTAATTTTATGGTATGTAGCAACAAAGAAACGTAGGCTGGGGGTGGGAACTAATTCTATTAATGTATTATTTAGCTGTCACTTTTGCCTTACTTGCGTCCTTCTGTAAAAGAGTACCCAAGTGTGAGCTCTTGTTCCGACTTACCGTCAGATGGAATGTTCTAAAAACCGAGAGAACCCTTGATGAGTCTGGAAAACCACATCATCAGCTCATTCAGGGTGCTCTTCCTCTCCAACCCAGACCCCGACTAGCTTGGGTGATCACTGTGAGATGGAAGGCAATCTTACAATAGTGACAGGTATGTCTTAATATTATAACTAATCCCCTCTAAACATTTTAATAACTGCAATACCTTTCACTATTCCCTTGCTAATTTGCCATTTCAGAAGGTGGCTTGATGGCCTCGATTTCCCCCCTCCATAATGGCATGAAAATCATGAATGCCCTTATAGTAAGGGTGTCCTCTACTGCAAGTTGGCAGCTTTGCTATGGTACTGCAAAGACCAAAAGTAAAAGGAGGAAGCTGTGACTGCCAAAATGTGACTCTCTTAACATCATCTAATGATGAATGATTAAAATGCCCAAGATGTAGCAAAATAGCACTGACATCATGAACTTTGATTTTCATGAATGAAAGGTCCCTTTCCATGAGAGACTGTTAAGCTCTCTTGATAGTGAGGACAATCCACAATAGGTAGGAAAATACACTTCTACCCTCCTAAATTCTGACAGTCAAACAAAACTGTAATATCCTAAAAGGGCACAAGTCTACCCTGATCATCCCTGGTACAGACACGACCAAGACTGGAGACTTCTATAGGGAGCTGACCTACTTAAGAAAGCTGGGTTTTTGCCACATTCCCACCTTTAATTTATAAGTGGGCAAGATACAGGTCTCTGTTGCTCAAAATACTTGCATAAAACCTGCTGAAAGTAGATCAAAATTTCTCAGATAATATATTCTATAATTTGCTTCTTCCAATTAATTTCCACAAGCATGCAAAATTCATCATTGTAACTATTTCAGTTACTTACTTGCCAAGTTATACACACACACACACACACACACACACACACACACACACACGCATGCACTGTGCAACACATACTGCATCTTCGTTAGCCAAGGTTATGATATATTAACCCTGTCTACACCTTGGCAGATCTAGCAGATATATCTGTGCTTCGGGTCTGTGAATTTCAATGGATACACTGCATCCAATCAAAATTAAGTTGTTCAAATTTGAACACTGTTCCAACATGATCAAGACAAGATGAGTACACAACTTGAAGTGACTCATAAATAAGCAATTTTCCCCTTCCGGTCTGTGTTTGTACAAATACCTTTCACTCAAATATACCTGTAATGTCTTCTTTCTGGTACAGTCATACTTTTCGATGTTAAACTGACAAAGTATCCTGTTGAAGTCAATTGCCTCCACCATTTTCAGCCGATGTACAATACACTGCTGTGGCACGCTACTAGTTAGTCGGCATTGCATACCAAGGGAGGTGACTCATGAAATCCAATAGATGTCGCTAGGAAAAACCACTAAAAAGTATCTGCTCGATCTGCACAGAATTAACACATTGGAACCTTGGCTAGCAAAGATGCACATACTGAACAAGATGAAAGAAGCTGAATACGCATTTAAAAAAATATATGTACCAAAGCCACGGGAAAGCAGCTCATGATCCAGCATAGGTGGTTTCTCTGGAAACCAGTTAGCTGCTTCTTCAAGCACCTCAAGTCGTGAACTCATCTTACAGGCTGCAATGGATATCATGATTCATCACCTAAAATCAAAAGTGCTGAAAAAACAACGGTTTCATCAATGTGAAGTATAATAAATACAAGCTTATTACTAGATTCATTTACAGATATGTTTTGTAATAAATGAAATAATTTTTTGACTAAGTTAACAGCTTCAAGTCAAAACCTTAAGTTGGAGATTATCTATTACCACCATCTACCTACATTCCATAAATGCAAAGAGGTGTCTTGGGTCTCAATTACTCTTGCATATTACACATAATGCTAGAAATATTCTTTTCCAGAGGCCTGTAAAACTAGGAAATGCTTTTGCAGAATTCATTCTTCATGATCATGGAATTTTTTAAGATTCCAACAATCCTAAACCAGAACATTACAGATATTATAAATAAAGTATCCAGCGGGTTCCTACATAAGCTGTGCTATGAATATGGGGAACCAACACAACCTTACATCAGCATTCTCATGGTAGGAAAAAAAAACCCCGACTACCTTTCAAAGATTCCAATGCTGTATTTGTCTTAGCCTGGTAGTATAGGTAGATAAGAATGACCTGTGTATATTACCTGTCAGTGGAATATGCACAGGTCCTTGACCAGTCACAAAATGGGTACTTATATGCATGCAGTATGCTTACATGGTCTGGATTATTTATCCTGTGCTCCTGTCACTTCAGCTTTTTCATGAATTGACCAAACCCCATAAATATTTTAATGAAAGGTCGAACAACAGTTCATGTTACTCTAGCTATATAATTATAATGCTCTTCAGGTATTGATATATTTAGTACGCAAGAGATTTATGTGGTAGTACAGAGTATTTATAAAGGTTTAATGCATAAAATACAATAATGCCAACAGTGATTATAGGCTAGAGCTCACCTTTCTGAACAAAATCTTGTGACGTCATCTTCCTCCACAAGTGTTTTTCTTAGCAACATGTTCATAGATTTTTCAAATGTTCAAGTATAAACTTAATCTTTTAAAATTTCAAAGGGGTAAGCTCCACATAAAAATCTGGTAATATACACTTTAAAATGATAACAACCCTCTTGCGATCTTTTCCCTACAAATGATCTTGACCACCAATCTAGGGACTGGACTACTGTATAGCAAGGTGAGGACCTTAATAAAGTTCATCAAACTAACTGAAGGGATTAAAAGATAAAGCTTAAAAAAGAAAACTGGATAATGATTTGGCTTATTCCTTCCTGTGACCAATCTTGAGCATAAAGAAAATGAAACTGTCAAGAAAAATAACATGCTAAAGTTTCATCAAAATATCTTCACTGGTTCAAAAGTTGTACATGTGCATGAATAAAGGATATTGGCTTCTATTTGCCCTTGCAGTGACCTTCACTTTGAGACAAGAGGCACAGCAAGGCAGGGTGGTGGCCATTACATGCGAGAGTATATACATGACATACAATTGGTTCAAGTTTCATTATAATATCTTTACTGGTTCAAAATTGTACTTCAGACATATATATATGTCGTAGAACTAGTTTTCCTTGCCATGACCTTAACAGAGGGTATGTGACAATGGTATTCAACACTGCCTCTATAAATGATATACTGCAGGCAAAATTCTGACCAGTTTACCTCAACAGCTGTCCAACAGTAGTTCCCTACCTTCAACGCGTAAGTTTAGCCTCCTGTCTGTAGTTTCCAATATCAACAACAAAAAATTGGTCTTAATGGTTTTGAAAAATCTCAACTAAGACCCATGTGGCTTTTAGTATCAATGATCCCCTAATTAGCTGACACCCCCTCTCCTTTCTATACCACAAGGTAACAAAATATCATAAACTGCTATTGTAAAGCTGGAAAACGTATTTAAAAGTTTGGTATTCTAAACATGCAGCAACAGTAAACGTAACTAATAAGTTTGTCAAGTCCACATAGATCTTATTTACATCTAGTATAGTTGCACGAACTTCAGTTCCAAACCCAATGCAGGCTCAATGGCTTATTGCTATCTCTCAATCTAAATTTTTTTATATTTTTTCAATTTTACATGATGACGGCAATCATATATCCCACAAGACATACTCAAATTGATAGGTGATGTCCAATAAACGTAAATGTGTCCCTTCCTGCTTTTAGTCACAAGAATCTAAATATTCCTTTTTATTCTTTTTGTGCTAATTATTAACACTTTTTAAGAGGCTTATTTTCCCTTTCATCTTCAACATGCATCACTTGGTGGATGCCACGTTTTAAAAATTCTAGAATCAACAGTTTGATTATGCAGATGAAAAATGTGTTTAAAGCGTCTACAGAACTGCTGTAAAGTGATTCCGATTCCCTAATTCCACTAATTCTAATATGAAACCTAGATCCAAATCAAACACGGATGACCCAATTATCAAGATTTTTTGGCAACAATCATTTTTCCATAGTTTTTGCTTTTATTCTGTAAGTCTGTATTTTAAGGATCATTTCTCTCAGACTTACAGCAAAATCATATGGGTTGGTAAGTCTGGGATTGAGTGCAGCATAGTAATCTCAAGCATTTCAGGTGTATTTTTTTTTTTTTGAACGTAGCCTTAACAATTTTTCAGTAATATCGCTATGATGTCTGCAGTGTGGCAGTTTACAGTGATCTCTAGCACTGAGGCATCATGCCACAGACATTTGGCATCATGTCCCACCCAGTCACATTATCCCGACACCAGGCTGACCAATCCCAACACTAACCTCTTAATGCTCAGCACCAAGCGAGGCAGCTGCTAGTATTATTTTTTATAAGTCTTTGGTATGACTTTGCCAGGGTTCAAACCCGTGACCTCCTGCATCTGAGGTGGACACTCTAACCACTTATGCCACCAGATATGTCTCCAAGCACTTTAGTGATAAAGTTGAAGAACCTAATAAATAAACAGAATTCTGGTATGCAGTATCTTTTGCAGAAAAGTACTCTGTAATAACAATACCTTAAAATGAAGCCAGTATTTTTACAAAATATTCTGTAGAGTGAATTGTAGCAGTAGACAGCTCAACAGAATTTCAATTTTCCTTGCAGAGACCACAAAACACAAAGCCTGACAACGGTAGAAGACATAGTTTAGTCATGACATACACATAGCTGCAACCCCAGAGTACAAAAATACTGACTGCTTATGAAAAAAATACTGATTTTCAGGAACAAATACTTATTTTTAAAATTTTAATGCACATGTAACTATTTACAACATATACAACCATGTGTAAAGTAGGACAGTGCCTTACATAATTATTTAATGTCAAAGATGCATGTGTTGCACACTTGCACCTTCTGGACAGGCACCCTGTTCCATTCGGGTGCCCATTCAGAAGGTGCAAGAGTGCAACACACTCAGACACGAGCCGTTTATAGAAGCCTTTTCCACACCTTGTTTTTTTTTTTAATCATTATCAATTCCAATGTACCATCTGTCATTGATGGTCTGAACTTTGTGTGATTTTCTTACTGAACTGTTTTCGTTCTAGCATACAAGTAATCCTTTGCGATTTTACTGTCTGAAAAACGTGTGCGAAATAAATCACCAGCAACACTAGTAACTGAAAGAGGAAAGTTCATTTCTAAAAGAAATTTAATAAACTGAATTTTGATCGAATTACATTGAGGTTCTCTCTGGTATTTATAAACATCCAAGTTCAGGCTGAGCTGCGTATGATGAAGCAGCACGCTGATGTTTATTAGCTTTTGGTGTTGTATTTCATGTGCACCTCTATGCCCAATAGCGAAATCACATTACACAATTTGCAAAATGTGAAGTTTTCTCCTTTACTAGATGGTTTCACAAATCTAAACAAGACGGCACAATTGTCCTTCCAGTTCTGTTGTCTTGTCTTTCCTGGAGAAAATTTTGAATATTCTGCTTTCCTATTCAACATGATTAGAAGCTGAATATTACGATGAGATAGTCATAGCGGTAACTGCTTGAGAAATCCAATATGGCGGATAAAGACAGTCATGTTAGCCTAGATTTCGAATGAACCAATCATATTGTAGAACTGTATTCCTATATACATGCAATACATTTCTATCAGAATAGAACCGTGTGTCCGTTCTAAACTGAAAATTGCTAGGAAATTTGCATTGTTTTTTTTAAAATTAAAAAATGTATTTTTTGAGAAAAAAAACATACACCCGTATTCAGGTCTAAAATACGAGACAAAAACGGGACACTTGGCAGCTATGCATACACTTGGGCAGAGTTTAATGAAAGTCTTCAACTAATACAAAGTTATGGTCCAAACATTAAAATGTTAACGGATAGCTAAAGTGTAACATTATACAACTTAAAGTGGACATATAAGAGGCACGGTTAGGACACATACACAGCAAATCAGTACCATCAGGAGTTTAAGACAAGTGTTGACAAAATATGAGCATATTTTTTGTGTAAATTAATGAAGCATAGTTTAAAATGAAAACAAAAAACAAAAAAAAAAACCCCCGCAATCTCCTTTTTATAATTATTTTATATAATCTTACACAGAACTTCAGGATGTTAAAACAAATTAATAACGCCGATCGCGCAAGACTATGGTATGGCAACAGCGATATAGCGAAGATACCGCAGTACTGAGTAATTTTGCAAATGAAATTGTTACAAGTCAACTGAAAGTTGCAGTACAATTACAAGAATTACAGAATTTTAAAACATTTAATGAAGAAAGGATGAATACACGAAACGACTTTTTTTTAAACTTTGATGCACACGAATGAACGTGCATAAAAAATGAATGTAAAAATAATGAAAATATTACGTTGCTTTAAAGATAAAATTAAACAAAGGTGTGAAATTAAAAGAATATGACAAGTCCACATAATAGCAAGCGCAATCTGTAAAGCTTTGTGACTTGATAATTTTACAAGCGATATTTCAAACTGCATTTCCTTCCATCGAATGTCATGATTAGAATATGTACACGAGTTTCAGCATTCTTGACATTTAGATGCAACAAAGATCCATTTCTAAGCCAGCGTTTTTGCAATAAGCTGACGATTTTTCTGCCACTTTAAATCAAGAGATACACGATTTCTTTCAAATAATAGCATCCTTGTTTGCAAAGTCTCTCAGCTTCACGAATCTTGCTTCATCCTCATCCGCGGCTTCTATCTCTCCGTAACATTATTTCAATAAGGTGCAACGCGGCTCCGAGGTGGTGACATACGACTCGTACCGGGAGGTGGTGGCATGGGGTAGCTGCACGTAAACAGGAAATGAATGAAAATTAAGACTTTTCTTTACATCTAAACATCATATATCATTGAAAACTTATAAAATCAAGCGCATTAATGCTGCCAAAATTATATAAGAAATCTACAATCAAATACGTGTTTCAATTTAAAAAAATGTAAAACATATTTTTAAAAAGTTTTGTTATCTTTGTACAATCAACATATAATACATAGCGTGGACCAATAAAACACCTCATGTTGCTTTTCTCTTCAGAACATCACTATTTATTAAACATTTCTTTTGTACACACGACTTTTACATTCTTTAAACAGCTGGTGTCACCATAATCTGAAGAAATGTGGCAGACCTCCATTACATTCTGCAAATAACACATTATATGAATGCACCTTTAAAAAAAAAAAAAACAACCTATATACCACAATGAATAACATTCTCGTTCTTAATCTCTAGCATCCAGACTCTGACATTTGGAACTACACAAATGCATCACTTAAGTGTCTTAGTCTGAAGTGACAAAAACCTTGCCTTGCTTCCTGAACAATGCTAACAACACAACTGTACAAACACTACTGTTCATGTTACTTCATTTCATATGTACTATCTCAATGCTCTCAACACAAATTAAACCTACATTAATTATTTTAGCCAAGTTTGTGTAATACCAATTAAGGATGCAATAGAAAAATGTGAAGTTCATGCATGTCTGGAGCAGCAAATAACCTTTAATATTTTACTGTGGTCTGAAATTTGTGATGTAAATTTGTGTCCATAAAATCCGGGGATGGAACCACCTGCCTCCATTTCAAAAAAAACCCTGACATTTTCCATGCATCTGTAGGGCACTTGAAGTGATTCTTTACTGACTGGCCAAATTTAGTGATGTCCATATATTTTAAATGGACAAGTCCATTCTTTCCTTGCAAGATTTTGGCAGTTTTGACTTGGGGGGGGGAGGGGGACAGAGAAATACATTTTTATTGTTTCACATTTTAGAAAGGGAGACAAGTCCCATGCCCATATCTCACCCATACACATCATAAAACTAGCATAACCCTTTCCATTTATTAGAAAGGGACCAGTGAAATAGTGTGCCCCCTATGTGTGATGCAAATCATATTGTATATACATTCAAGTACTGAAAGGGCATAACTCCACAAAAAATATCACCGACTACAGCAGACAATATGCGAGTGTCTATAATGTCTACGAAATATTAAGGCAATTTTCAAAAGCTTTGGAAATAGTTGCAGACACAAGCATTATCATCTACAGCATATATATTTAACACCAAATAGGGGCATAACTCTAGCAACACATTATTAGGTATATATGAAATCAAAAGGGGTTCAATTCTTGAAGAAAAAAAAAATGCATCAAAACATCACAACAGACTGATATGTGCATGTTGACCTTGTGTCAATATCAGCTCAGTTACGGGATAATTTATCTAAAGCTGTAAACCTAAAAGCACAAAGTGAAATTATGAAATGGAAAAATGCATTCAAGAATGAAGATGGAATGATTTATGCTGATCTCAAATCAATAATGTCTGCCAAATGTTTTGGGTGACTCGTCAAAGATCGAGAATAATTGCAACCACAGAAATTACCCAATATATAATGTGCACTTAAAACCAAAAGGAGCATAACACTGGAAAAATGCTGAAGCCGATGATAGAATGATATGAGTATGATGACTCCATGCATATGAATTTACTGTTTCAACATGGTCAATGGAAAGATGTACAGAAGTTATCGATTAGCATCAATTTCATTTATGACCAAGAAAACATAACTAAAAGTCTTTTAGTGAAAACCCCTTATCAATATGACCATCCATTTGGGAAAGTAGGAACTGCAAGATTTTTAACTTGGTATAATAAGAATTCTACTAGTTAAACCCAGTGTTGATAAAAACAATTCAGTTTGGGTGGTGCCATGATAATATCTTCAGGAAAGCTAACATGGTGGCTATATCAAGGGTTAATTGACATCTTTAAATTTTCATTTACGACCAACTAGTAACCATAGGAACTTGTCTGATGAAAAGCCAATGTCAAAATAACTTACTACACAAGATTACGAGCAGTAGCAATTATATTTTCAAGCCACTGCATCCAATTAAACTTAAGTTGTTGAAATTTGAACACTGTTCCTACACTATCAAGACATGGGGAGTACACAACTTGAATGGGCTCATAAATAAGCAATTTTCCACTTCTGGTCTGTGTTTGTACCAATACCTTTCACTCAAATTAACATGTATTGTCTTCTCTCTTTCAATGTTAAACTTACGAAGTATCCTTTGGAGTCTATTGCCTCCACAATTTACAGCCTATGTACAATGCACCACTGTTACACACTAATGGTTAGTTGGCATTACATACTAAGGGAGGCAACTCATGAAATCCAATAGATGTTGCTAGGACAAATCATTAAAATATCTGTTCAATCCACCAAGGTGTAGATAGGGTTAATATATTGGAACCTTGCCTAGCAAATATGAGGTAAGCAGTGCACTAAGCTAAAACAATTTTTGATAGATCATTCAGTTGCATTAGTAATACAATTATACAGGTACACTTTCACAAATTAATACCAATAAGACACAAGATGTATTTCAGTTTATATCCTCTTATTTAAACTGCTTTTTGCCTATATAAAATTTTACTGGACCACAAAATTGTAATCTGATTGAAGTGATCATAATGGTGTAATCTAAGATTAAAAATTGGGCCAATTTCTGCCAAAATCAAAATGGTTGTCATCGCTGCTTAAATAGAACAATAGAACAACTTTTCTTGGAAAACCAAACTCAAAGTCCCCTCAATAAAAGTTGCATAATAGGTTTTGCTGAAATGCAACATTATTTAATAAAGTTGTATAATGGAAAGCAGTTTGGAGGATGGGCAATCTGGAAACACAACTCTATTAAATGATAATATGGAAAACTTGAAATGCATTCAAGGTCTTACCAACATAAAGGTGAACACCAATTTTTGTTGAAATCCAACAAAACTTGGTAAATGTAAGCCATCAAAAGTCATCGGTCATAACTCTGGTAAAAGATCTCTCAGAAGAGAGGAAATAAATGGTACAAAGCCTCCAACTTGAGCAAAATCCAACAACTTTTGGTTGGTTATCTTGCAAAGACCAAAGTCCTGTAAAAGCCACCCACAAGTGTACTTAAACCATAAAAGGCACATCTTTGGTTTCAGACCATGTACACATCAAACTGCATCTGAAAATCTGAATGAGTCTTCAAGCCCTGTTAATAGCATTGATCTGCTGCAGCCAACATTTCATAGTAATGAGAAAAAATCAATTCCTCCATGAAAATTGGATTTGAAAAGACTAAACCTTTAAAAGGCACATCTACATTTAAAAGGCAATTCACCTACCAAATGGTATCCAATTTTTGTGCAAGGGTTGCACTGATAAAATTGTTACAAACATTCCAAACCAGATAATTTTGATAGACAAAGAAAGAGCCACAAAAGCCTACAGGTTGTAACCGTTTCAATTTGTTTAAATAGGAAGTGAATACGTTTTGTCCAGTGTAAATAATGCTATTGAACATAATATACACATCTGAGAAGCACAGATGTTTTTCACAAGTCCTCTAATCTACTCTATGTCCACAGAAACTGTTTCTAATGTCTTGCAAGGATTCTGTATATTCACAATAGTTTTCATGTATGCATTTATCATTTTTATTATAATTATATCTCAGTATTACAGTCTGATGTGCATGTCTAACTGTTTAAAAAGCTGTTACCTTCTTCTATAATAATCATCATAGTAGGGATCCCTGAAAATAAACAAGATAATGTATTAAGTTTGTCATGGCAAAACAGATTTCATGTGAAATAGGAAGGATTCTATTCAGTTACTTTAAGGCAATCAGGTATAAAATCAACTAATTTGTAAAATCTTGCCTCCATGCTCGTGTACAGGTATATAAAACCACAATGTAATCTGCTAGGACTCTATCGTCATAAACTAAGTAACAGAAAGAAGCAAAACTAGCAATTTTTGTAAACCTTAAAAAATTTAATTATCAATGTTATAAAATGAAAATTTAAGAGGAACTTAGTATTATGAACTGAATCCAAAATAATCCTGAAAAAGTTCTGCTCAAGTCCAAAAGAATGAAAAGTTCCATATAATTTTCAGACCCATGAATATACTGGTCCACCAACTGTCCTGACATATCAAAATGGTGTCATCCAGAACCCTTTGAATAATTCACAATAGTTCCAAAATAATATTATAATCCAATAAGCACTTACTATTTCCTCTGAATAATCCAAATTAATGTCTTTCCTCTCAAATAAATTCTAAATACAACACAAAAAATGTCTGTGAACTAGATGTTACAACAAAAACAGAAAAAATTATAATAAAACTGCCTGGTCCGAGATATTTATATACAAGCAAGAAGGCTAAAACACAGATTATAACTACTGCAATGTGACAAATTGCAAATTTCCAACACGGTGAAAGAACCCACACAATTTAACCCATCCAATGGGAACTAAATTCTTCTAATGATACCACCTGATCAACCTGTCCAATGGGCAAAGGTTGAATCTTGTCAACATATTTATTAATAATTGTATTAGTAGTAACGGTAAACGCATATGTAAGCATTTACTTATAGATCCTATTTTACATTTTTTAGTTTTTTCCTAAATCTTTTCAGCAATCTTAGCAGAAGTATTGTAGTGCCAGAATATTAACCCATATATGTTCTATGACAATGTATAAAAGACATAAAACACTAAAAAAGAACGTTCTTTAATATCAAACAAGTAACATAACGAGTTAATCAAAAACAGATTTTTTAAAAACAAATTGTGTTACAAAAATTATTATTCCAAATATCTTGAGAAGCTAATATGAATGATCACCCCATGAAGACAATTTTACTGGGTGAAGGTCACAGGCTTGAAGTAAAATGGAGTGACAGCCAATATTACAATTCATACACCACTAACTACCTTGATTACCTACAACTGAGGCCTCACATGAGAAGCATGAAGTCCACTTATCTAACTCTCCTATCTTTCCCCAATTACAATACAGTTAACCAGATGAGGGTAAACTAGCATAATATACAATGTGTGGTCATAAATATGTTTACCAGTAATTCCTATTTAAATGAAATGGTCAGGAAGGGAACCCTTTTTAGGCAAGGATATATATTGCCTGGAAACTACGTGGTGATGAGCAAAACACAAACACTGAACCTATGTTAGTAAAACATAAAATGTAAATAACTGTGATCTTCTAAGGCTGTAAGGGTTTAGTACCAAGAGATGCATCCAAATATCAAATTTTATTTTAACATGAAGAGCACCCAATAAATGAACTTTGAACACAAACTTACCACAAGTCAATGAAGTGTTAAATATAGGCCAGAGACCTCTTTTTTGCAATTATGTTGTAGTACTTGTCAAGATACAAGACCAAATTTCACGATGCTATGAAGGAAAGTATGTATCTAGAATAGTGTGGTCATGAGCTAACTGCAAATATTGAACCAAAGATAGTAATGGGATGAAATATATGCAACAATAAGCACAGTGTTATAAGGCATGGTACTAACGGACATGCACATCATCAAATTTCCCATTCTCACACGAACAGTGATTAAGAAATGAACTAAACAATGAACCAAAGTCAGCGTCATATGAATTGTGTTAGTGGCTCAATTTTGTGACAAGGGTATAGTACTCCAATGTTTCCACTAACTTCACAATTCAGAGTATAATAGTATATTTATAGATTACAAAAACACCCATGTGGTCGTAAGCTCAATCCAGAATATTTCCTAAACCAGTAACATGTGAACTGTAAATCAAAGTGACCTTTTGTTTCAAGGCTGTGGTACTTAACAAGATGCTAGCATGAACAAAACTTCAGAAATAAACTAAAATCACAAAATTTAACCCA
The DNA here is from genome assembly GCA_016617855.1 of Megalonaias nervosa. Classification (NCBI taxonomy): domain Eukaryota; kingdom Metazoa; phylum Mollusca; class Bivalvia; order Unionida; family Unionidae; genus Megalonaias; species Megalonaias nervosa. The sequence continues at coordinate 29,447 of JAECUM010012086.1, forward strand.
AGTCCTTGAAGCATTTCTTGTTGCAAGGGAGTAGTAATTGTCAAGGTTCATCTAGTAACAGTATTTATGCAGGATACAAAAACCATAAGCTACATTCAGTGAGGGTACCATGATGGAACAATATATTCCTGCCCAGAGTTCTATAAACTTATGCAGGCACTAGAAGGGTAAGGTCTACTTAAGAGAAGGATATGGTCGACTTGAGACATTAATGACCAACCTATCTCAATAACCTGAACTGAAAGGAATACAATCTTAAAAGTAAACTTAATCTGCAATAACATTTATTTCCTTATTATGTTCACCATGACTGTAACATCAAGCCTTTGACTCCTGACTCTGTATAGTTTTTTAATTACCCTAAGCTACCTGCAAAGTTTGGTCCAGGAACCTGCTCAAGACAAAAAGTTATTCAGCAAAGCCCGTTCTTCTTGGAGCCACACTAACCATGACCTTTTGAACCCAAAATCAATTGGCATCTTTCATACCATAAATGCACTTTTGCCCAAGGTACTAAAGCTATTACGCAAAAGCCATTTTTCTTCTTTTAGTCAGTAACGAAGGTCTTTGACCCTAAAAATCAACAGGCTTCATTTTCAGCCAACTCCATCACAAACTAGTGCAAGTACATGTTTGATAACTGAAATTTATGTGCAAAAACCATCTTTTTTCTTTCCATCAGTGACCATAACCTTTGACCTTAAAATTAATAGACTTCTTCCTTACCCCACTGCAAGCTATCCACAATGCTGCATCCAAATATGCAATATATAACTAAGGGTAATGTTCAGAAACCAATGTTCTTTCAGTGCCACTGACCTCGGCCTTTAGGCAATGAAATCAAGAGGGTTCTTTCTTACCCTAAGCGTAAGCCATCCAAATAGTCTTGATAACTGGTGATGGTGCTACTGTACAGAAAAAAAAAAAATTAATGGCAATATACAATAATACACTTCATTTTATGGTAGGCATATAAAAGCTTGACCAAGAATATACAAATAATGTAGACGTATATTATACAAAGTTAGTCCTCTCCCAGGGCTTTAGATGCCATGAAACCCACTCCAAACTGCTGGTAAGGAATTAAGAAAAAAAGGACCTGTTGCAAATGCAGACAGGTTGAACATACATATATGCTTTTATACCAGCTAATGCAAACACTGAAGTTGTTAGTAAAAAATTACCTCCTATACTACATAGAGGTGAATCAAAAAGCAAAGAGCCTTCTGTTTCAAAAGCAGGTTAAAAGAATTTACATCAACTTAAAAATTAAACATGGGGATATTTCATGTATGTGTGTACATCTACACTGTAATGCATTAGTAAAGTGAAATTTGGTTTAAAGTAATTCAACATAACATTTCAAAACATGATAAATAAAATTTGCAACCAAGTCAAAATTACCACAAAAGTTTGATGAAAGAACTCAAGCTGAAATGGCAAGCTAAATCTGCATTAAATAATGTTTTTAAGAGTGCATACATCTCAATTTGTATTAAGTATGTGTTTGTGGTTGGACTACCTTGGTGGTGATCGTCTCCCATAGTACTCAGGTGGAGGTCTAGCATATGGGTCTCTCTCCCTCTCTCTGAAGTATGGATCCCTTGGAGGTGGAGGTGGAAGGGGCCGCCTGTCATAGGGGTCAGGATAGGGCCTGTATCTATCAGGTGGGGGAAGACGATAAGGATCTCTGTAATAGGCATCATAGGGATCTCTGTAAGGCTCCCTGTATGGAGCTCCACCTTTCGGCCTTGAACTGAAATGATTAACAGAACTCAACAAAGTACATCTATTTAGCTATTCAAAAGATTTTACCATTCACTCGTGCACCTGCTTTAGCCTTCATATCTTTTACAATGGCCTTAATCAAACACTGTTTACTTGTCCAGGAAAATATAGAGTTCAATTATCCCCCCCCCCCAATCAGTAATACATCTAGCATTTTATCTCTGATTTTCTTGGGGTTTTTTAAATCCAAAATAGGAAAATAAAACTGATCCAGAATGCTGGAACAAGTCTTATTGATAGTTATTTTTTGTCCCACCATTTAGAGACAGTAAACCTGGTTGCATAACCCAATTTTATTCCTTAACATTATGTTACATGACAAATGTGCAATATCAATAGCTCAAAGTAAATATGCATGTAATTTGCTTTTTATATAACTTGCTGTGAAGGCTGTCACTATCTATATATATATATATATGCCAAAAGCCAGAGTGCAGTATGCTATAAATACATGTTACTAAAATTATTCTATGCAAATAAGTCTGCCTGGAAAATTGTAATCACTGTAGTGTATGTTTAAGATCAACATAAATCTGAACCATTTAACCCCTTTTGTACACAATTGATATACATTTATATGTTTAAAAGTAAAATCTGATCTTTATAGCTGCACAATTATTTTTTAATGAAGAATTTTCTATGTGCTTTAAAGTTCTAAGAGAATCCATTCAACACTGAGTCACTGATACTGTGCACAAATGTAGCTGACCTTTCTCAACCTCTAAATTCATTGTCTGTGCAACTAAATCATCTTAATTTGATAAACATGCAGCAGAAGTCACTCATATTCACCACTATCACTGTTAATAAGTTTTCTACACAGAAGAACCAAACCCATAACAAGATTTGCAGTTATTGTGCAGATGTCAAATTTGCAACACAGAAGTTATATCTTAGGAAAGTTTCTATCTGTAGCTTGGCTGCTAACATCTGAACTGATTCTGGTAGAACACTGTGAGAGGTTCCAATGGGGACTTGGCATGAGAATGACAGCTTCATTTTGAAGCTATTTACAATGGAAATGAACAAATTGTTCCAGTGGTACTCATTTTCATTCTGGATGTCAACTGAGATTATGGCATAGTTATTCATGCTTTTGTAACCTGGAAATCTAGATGCCAAGTATTTCTGGATGGAAGTCACAGGCTTCCAGTACATACAGAGTGAAAGTCACCAGTACAAGGCTAATTCAAGTATCAATTATTCTTCTTATTAGAAAATGAAGCAGAGGCCTCACATAAAACATGCAGTCCACATATCTTATTTCTATGCTCATTCACATGTATAATACGTAACTAACCCTTTGATGGTAATGTATCACAACAATATATGATGTATGGAAGATACATCACTGAACGAACATTCTTTCAACATCCAAATGCACTTACAGAAAGGCCTTCTGAGTATGCTTGGTCATGTATAGCATGGACAAATCTATGTGATCATGAAGACCAATACCTGCATCATGGCTAAAAGGGTGGTGTTTCATTGGTCGAAGTGCGTGTGTTTGGATTTTTAACATAGCTTTAACAATGAGTCATATCACTACAACGTCTAAAGTGAAGCTGTTTATAATAACCTCTTAACACTGAATGCCTAGCAAGGCAGCTGTTAGTACCATTTTTTCACGTCTTTGGTACGATTTGGCCAGGGTTGGAACCCACAATCTCCGGCATCTAACCACTTTGGCCACCGGAGCAGTTGCAATGTCAACAAGATGTATCGGCTAATCTTTCACCCATGTGGTCATGAGGAAATGTAAAAATTAAAGTCACAAGACGATGAAATGAAATACAAGTCACAATGAGCTTTTGCTCAAAAGTGATAAGATATGCATCTAATCAATTTGACGACTCTAGCATGAACATTTGTCCCTGGCAATATTATGGGTTTCAGACACATTTTGCATTATACTGTTGAATCCTCAAGATGTTGATTGAAATCGGGTATACTTGCATACTGTCACTGCATTTCATCTCTCACATTCAAACTGAATCTCATTAATTATATTCTGCATTTGTTCTAATGCCTTTGAGACAAAGACAAAACTTTATTACCTTCTTTACCTGCCTAGAAACTCTACAGCATTCTCACAAAGATCTTGTACATCTTTGGTGACCTTGGGACAGCAAGGTGGGGAACAAAAGTTTATTAAATTTGTTAATGTTCTATTTGCAATGCATCAAGGCAAGTATATCATAAAGAATGACAAGAATAGGGGACACCATGTCCTTATCCCATCCAAATTTGGGGGGCTTTTTTTATGAGCAAGAAAGGAAAATAATAACACATAATACATTAGCAGTGATGTAAAAATGAAATAATTTTACATGCTTTGAGAGTTTTGCCCCTTAACTTTGCTGTCTGCACTGTAATATCACATTTTTCTCTGACCTTACATTATTCAATATAATTTGTATCATGTGCCAAAATCACTCATGAAAACATTAACATGTCTGAATATCAGGCTAACCTGAAATTGACTGCACCATGGAATTTTCCATTCCGGATCTTGCTCTCATATAACTACTAGCATTTATTACAATAAATACCCATTTTCTTTGAATTACTTTTATTTCCAAACGAACAAATAATGAATTAAAAGACAAATTGTGTATTTGCATAATTTTTTTCTCTTGCATCATTATTTCAACCTCAAAATAAATTGAAACTTCCTTGCTACTGGGTGATTTTAAACTTGCAAATGTTACACTAATGGCTGTCAAATACTTTAAATCATGACAAAAACCTGAATGTTTTCATTGCTAAATATTTTTAAATAGATGTTCATTGCCATCTTTCAGGATTTTATCACCTTTTTGTGACTATGGCCATTACTTGCACCAGCAAAGACACAGACATCCACCAATTAACAGCTTTATGCGTATTTTTTTCTGACAAAAAAGCACATCCTGGGATGTGCACAAGGTTAAGATTTGGGCGATATAGGACAAAACATTGCACCCCATGCTCAATGTGCAACACTGTAAACTGGAGACGTTTCCACGGAACAAAGTACCTGAAATGATCTAAACCCAAAACTGAACCAAAGTCTGATGTATGGACTGACAAGGGTAACACACCATCCCCCTACCTCTGCCATGGTGGGCATAAAAATGTTGCTAAAGAAGGTTTGAAAAACATACAGATGACGTTACATAGGGTCCCCAAAAAATTCTTTCAACAAAATTCAAACCTTTTTTCAAGGTGAGACACACAATCTCCACATAAAAGTTTTTAGCAATGTTGTTATCTAGGAACATGCTGGCAAAGACTTAATTATTCCAATGTCAAATAACTGTTATGCTTTTAAACTGCGTAGAAAGTCCAAATAACTTCAGCTGGCAGAGTGTCATCTTTTGATACAAACTGACAGGACGATCTTAGAGGCTGTCAAGTTCACAGAGCTTGTTATATTGATAGGCTTTTGAGAATTTATGTTGGCTTTGGGATGTGGGACCGAAAAAACCTGATGCATCATCCACTGCTTCTGATTGTTCACCTTTGAAAGCTGCTTGTTTAGCACCATTTGAGTGGGATTTCAAAACTTTTTCACCCATGGAGACCACACTCCTCATCTTAATAATGTGCAATGAGCTGAATAAATTTCTGCATCTTTCTGTAGCCATTCTTTATTCTTGAGTTTTGAGCCATGATGCTTGGAATTTTGTTTTGCACATCCACCTTTGCATCTGGGCATGTGTACAAGTGAAAAGTCTAAAGGCAAAACTGATGGTTACCAAAAATCATAAAGTCATTTGAGATTACGATAAATATTTTGTTATCAGTTTTGATTTTCATGGGTTTCCTGACAGAATTCCAGGATTATATTTAAAAAATGTAAGCCTTCTTAAAGATTTCCCAGGATGCCTATGGAATTCAAAGGTTTTCAAGGATCACTACTGACCCAAATTACAAATTCAATAAGACTGAATAATACTTGCCTAATGGACAAACCTGTATTTAATAAATGCTGCGAATTTGTTTTCATCATTTCCAATGTACATTGTCACATGTATAACAACTACATTAAAATTTAAAAAATGGAGATGTACAAATGGAGAAATAAAGACCACATTTTACATGTGTTATTTTGTTTTGCTGTGTAAATATAAAACAGAGAGAAACACTTACGGTCCCTTGGGACAGTCCTTGGACCTGCAAAGGATAAAGTCAAGAAATGCATTAATTCAAAAGACAAAACTCTTGCCGTTCTCGTTCATCACTGATTCTGAATTCTGGCAAATAAACAAAGTTTCTTATAAACGAATTCAATAGGCATTCTTCAAGTTGTAGAAAATTTTTTGCCACTGAAATTTCATGCAGAAATTACCAGAGACTGTTTAATGTATAATAAATGTACATTAAATTTTGAGAAAACAAAAACTACATTTAACTTAGATGAAAGTAATGCAAGTTGCAGAAGGTTATGACAGACATGCAAATTATATATATATATATATATATATATATATATATATATATATATATATATATAGATATACATACACACACATACACACAGAGTAAAACCCGTTATGAGACCACCCCTTCTGCAAACAAAAAAAGGTCTCTCAAGACAGGTGGTCTCTCATAGCAACTTTGTACAAAAAGACCAGTTTCCAAGGTCCAGTTTCAGAACAATTTCAAGAAAAACAACCACAATCACTGTACATATATTCTATTCTTTATTAACAGTTCTTGCTAATATATTGTATGCACTCATCGAAAAACAAAATTATATAGCGATAAAGATATACTTCAATCATTAAACATGAAATCACATTTACATTTGAAGATCACATATTTTAGCATACGAAATTGTTTCTGAATTACTCCTTTTCCTTTACAACAACCTAAATTTTGTTTTACCGAAGTTTAAACCGATTTTTTGCAAGTGGTCTGCTCTTTTTTACTTCTTTCAGTTACAGTAATTTTCTCCAGCCTTAAAATTTGTCTCTTTTTAGTTGGAGGTTCGTCCATTGTTATTAAGGTCCTAGGTGTTAAAATTATTAGTGCTCAGTTATAATATCGAACGTAAAGGTTTTGACTGGGCCGTGGGAAAATATGAAAAATCTATACATGTGCACTGCATATCTAACAATTAATGAAATAAAAAGAAACAAATATCTCATCCAGAAACAGGACCATTTACTCGGAGACAAAAGTCAACGGCTTCATTCAAAAATGACATACAGGGATTAACTCTATAAGCAAAGTGTGTAACCCCGTCGCACCAACTTGAATAGATGACAGCTTTGTGATTGGGATGTAATCACTTAACATTGGGGGAAAAAACAACAAACATCACAAGTCTTGAACACTATCAATCAAATCCCGCAAACAATTCTCTCTTGCTGGCTTAATAGACAATGACCTTATTCACCCCATGCAATACGGATTAACTCAAGACAAACGATATACGTGACCACTACGTCAACTTTGGCACTACAACGGCAATTCACGACATGTACATTAGCCTGGTTTACGGATTATAGCATCTATCACCGGTAGCAACAATCCTTTTTTTAAATAAATATTCCTTTTATGTTTTGTTTTTTATCAGAACAATCGATACTAATCAAGCGGTTGTTGTAACAATTGATTACATATAGGTCAGTGGTGTCTGTTCTCGTGATACGGTTGTTCATAGGGATGTCTGGTCCTACAAAGGCTGGGAAGCAGGCTAAGTGCAGGAATAATTAGTCTGGTTCCCTACTTTGTATGCTCCCTGCATTCCTCACCCCTATATGAATAACGGAGAACGCAGGGAGCATACGAAGCATGGAACCAGACTAGGAAATAATCTACATATACTTTAGTCTGGTTTATGACAGAAACTATAAAACACTATAAGCATAGCTAAAAAAAATTCAGACATTGGTAGCCAACCTATTTTTAATTTTTTTTTATATATTTAGAACGGTATGAGTGGTCGTTCTTACAAGGATTAAATAAAGGTCAGTGGTATTTATCCTCATTTTTGTGATGCGGTTGTTCATAGCAGTGTCGAAATGCACATTTTGCCAAGACACTGCAGTCACTGGTCACGTTCAGCAGGTGGTCGCTCATAACAGCGTTTATATAATAAAATCGATCCGTGCATTACGATTGTGGTCAGAAATGACAGGTGGTTGCTCATAACAGTTTTTACTGTATATTTATATATATATATATATATACACACACACACACACACACACACACCTGACAGCAACATTAACCACAAATATCTGCTTTACTGTTTTGGAGAAAGGAGATGTCTAGAATACAATTAATAAGAGTACTGTGGATGAAATATTCTACTCCCACCCCATGTCAAATAGTACACCTGATGTAAACTAGTCCTCCATGTAATCAATGAGACTGATACACAAATTTTCTTCTAGTCACCTTGACCTTTTCCCATTAAGACTTCAAATTCAATAGCTCTCTTCCTGACCTCAAGTGCCATCCACAAATTCTGATGTATGTTACAGACCTGCCATCCCCGACGAGTCCGTCTCAGTAAGGCAGTTGATTTTTGTCCGTAAGATTGACCAGTTTTCAGTAAGGTTTAACAAAAGATCATAAATAGCCATTGTAAAACTGGAAAACATAATTAAAAGTTAGGTAACTGAAACATGCAGCAACGATAAACATTATGTTCAACTGAAAAGTGTGAAGTATGCATACTTTATTTACCACTTGTAAAGTTGTGCAAACTTTAGTTCCAAACCCAATGCAGCTCAATGGCTTGTTGCTATCTCTCAACATGATGTAATTCTTGCAAATTATTTTTCTATTTCACACAACAACGGCAATCATATTTCCCGCCACGGGACAAACTCAAATTGACACGTGATGTCCAATAAACATAATTGTGTCCCTTCCAGTTTTTATTCAGAAGAATCTGAATATTCCTGTGTTGATTATTAACACCTTTCAACAGGCTTATTTTCCCTTTTGTCTTAAACATGCACTGCTTGCTGGACGCCATTATTACAAAATACTATAATCAACAGTTTGATCATGAATATGCTTCGCATGAAAAAAAAGTGCTGTTTCAAGCGTCTGGGGTGCTGCTGTAAAGTTAGCCTGGTTCCCTAATTTCGCTAATTCTAACATGAAACCTGGATCCAAATTAAACATGGATGAACCATCTATCTGGATTTTTTTGGCAACAATCATTTTCCCGCTGTTTTTGCTTGTATGCCGTATGTCATTGTTTTAAGGGTAATTTTCACAAGACTTATGGCAAAATCGTAAGGGTTGGCAGGTCTGATGCTATGCAGAATTAAGGTTACTGTGTGGAGACTGATTTTGTAATCTCTCTCTCACCATAAAACTGACCTTTTGACTCCAAAATCAACAGGGTTCTTCAAGTTAACTAATGTTATTTGGTAGAAAATATTTTTCTTGCAAAGTGACCTTGCTCTCTGACCATTTTTTTGATCCCAAAAGCAATAAGACCTTTCGCTATCCAAAGTACAAGCTATCCAAAAAATTCGGTATCTGTGGATAGTGGTGAAATAATGTTACTGTACAGAAACCAAAATGGTAACTGATGGTTGGTCAGACATCACAATATGCTCTACATTATGGAAGTCATATACTGATGACTAAAGAGTAGAAATGCCATAAGTGGAAGGAAAGAACTGGGAAGGTCTTGCAGTTTTGAACAAGTGAATGCTGTCCCTCCCAACAAACATACAACTACATTAAGATCAGAGTGGACACGGTTGTGCTTACCAATGACCCTCTTTCCCACATCTATAGCATTCTCCTTTGCCTCCCATACCAGGCTTCTGCCGCACTTTACTGTGGGAAAGCTGCAAAAATATAAACCCATCATATCTATAAACATATTTACAAGCATTTCAATAAAAGCCAGCCGCCTACTATTTTTACCATACATTAGTACCATAACCATGGTCTACAATTCCATCATGTAATACAAGCTCATTTCAAAACTTTTATAATGGTTTTGATAATATGTAATCATGTTTTGCTGAGATGACTTATCCAATCATGGTTAGCATCTTCTTCCATACGATAATGATCAGTCTAAGCAAAGAAGATGCTTCCTTTTCCCCAATACACTGAAAGTTCTTATCTAACACAATTCAATCTGCATCAAAGAGAACCCTAAATGTCCAGTCCCTTTATTTCCATGCTCAACTGATCAAGATCAGGAGTGTGATCATGTGCTATTATTAACTAGGCAAGGAAGGCACATGTCTGATGTGTAGCAAAAAAAAAATAAAAAAAAAATAAAATAAAAAAAAATAAAATAAAAATAAAAATAAAAATTACAAAAATTAAAACATGGTTGTAACAAATATAAACAAGTTTAAATTGTAAAGTACAGGAAATGGCTAGTGGATGTTTATTGATAAAATATAAAATTGATGCCAGTGATGACTGACATGCCAAACACTGCATACAAATGGCATATCTATACAACATGCATTGTGACATACATTAAACATTTATCAACAGCAAGTCTTCTTACTTCAGTTCTTTACAAACAAATATGTAGCTTTGTAGGGGTTTAAAATCTTAATTATGACTACTTAAATTTTACCCCTTTCTGACGCATGGAAATTTGAATCTGTGTGTTTTTATGAATGTACACTGTCCCTAAGAATTTACTGTAAGCACCAGTGATCAACATTTGCTAGAATACTATTTACACATTATTGGTCTCAATGCAAAATCAACATGGACTGGGCAGAGTGAACAGGTCATTGTTGTCATACTTAGGTGGACATTGCTGAATCAAGATTAGACTGTTTCAAGATCATCTTTAAGATTTATGACTGAGGAAATCAGAATTAATTATGACATCTGAATCAAATATCAGCAGTTTGGTGCTGAACTGCCCATTACCCTACATGTGATTCTAAAAATGATCATTTTTTAATGTGCTGCTGCACATATTGTTTTAGAGTTGCTATCTACTGCTTTTAAAAAATCAACAAATAATTTTTGGAAAACAAAAAGAATCATTATATTTGTGTGTCTTCTCCCCATATTACAGTAATCAGTGAAAACAAGTCTACTCAAGACCAAAAATGTAATACCAGTAGAATGATGTGTGGTAATCTGGTTATGAATGCTGATGCATGTTTGCAACAAGATGTTAATTCCTTACCTTACTGTTGTAATATGTAGAGCTGAAGATCAAAAATTGGAATGTTTTATGAGGTGTTGTAAGCAATAAAAGGATCAAAGGCAGTTCATATGACCTTCAAGTCTTTTAATAAAAATCAGGTGATCTCTGATTTTTTTAATTGTTCTTGTATTGCTGAAGACATTTACAGAGGAATACTTAAGGAAAGTTGATACATGTTTTAGTTCATGTCAAAATGAAGAAACATAACTTTCTCCCAATACTAAGGACAAAAATATTAAAAAATGGGACTCTGGCTAAGAAATGTGAAGCTTGGGAATACATCTCGTGTCCAACTCTGAAACTTTCACTTACGATGAACTTCACTTGCAGAAGCATTGGGCAGCAGACAGCAAAATTAAAATCCCAGCCACAGAAAAAAAATGGAAGTTTGATTTTTCTATCAGGTTGAGCATGATTTTGTCCTTGCCACACTCTAATGATGATACAGAAGATATTCTTCATTCTTCTCAAAAGTAAAATTATTCAAGGGGAAATCTGAACCAAAAACTACTGAGAGCCTGTTAAATGTGAACTTTAATAATCACAATTGTTGCCATCAGAGGTCAACAGTCATAGATCTTGTGAATGAAACTAAGATTTTTTTTTTAAATTGTACCAGTGAACTATGAGATGTACACCTCTTCCTTCTTTACTGAACTGTAATACAATGACTCATATTAATCAACAACACTGGCTCATGAACATTTTCTTTCCCATCACAGTCTTGGAAACAACATGCCAGTGATGATCATTCTGACCCTCAGACTCCAAAGAAACAAAGTTAATAGTAATAGTGAGAAGGAGAATAAATCTCATCAAGATCAGTTACAAAATACTGTACAAGTGTCTCCCTTTACTCACGAGACAAGAAATCTTCTGCATCAGTCTGCTCCACAAATAACAAATATTCCCAGCTATAAGACCATGACTCAACAACAAATGACTCCAGAAGTTTCAGTTTCACTCCCGAGATTTTCATTCCGACTCTAGATTTTGGTGTCAAGGGCAAATGACTCTTCAGTTGTCAAATCTATTGAGAACAATGTACCCATTCCTCTGTCTTCATGCAATGAAATACCCGTTTTGTATATGACAGTTAATTTAGTCAACTTGAACTTCTAAGACAAACATTTCTTTTTTGCCATACCTCTACTTTAAGTTGTGAACCTTCAAATGATGTATCATTCAGTGCATCCACTGCTGTCTTGGCCTCATCTGGGTCAGAAAAGTGCTGAAATTAGTAAACTTTGTAATTAAGTGACAAAGAGTCATACTCATGCCTTTTAACTGAGATTAAAAATAATTTCTACACTGCAAGACATTTGTAACGTTTCAACCTACCACTTTAACATACTTATGGAGCAGTTTTATACTTCCGAGTCAATACTTTCAGCCAAAGTGAACTTTCAAATAACAGCAAACTCCTACAAATACTGTAAACTCCAGATAAAACTATGCCAAAGGAACTAAAAACAAAAATTTCTTCAAGGGACGGATGCTCTCCTGAACGAAAAGAATATCCAGAAATTCAAGACAAGATCAGTTCTTCCTTTTAATTGTGGAGTGTAAGGTCCATTTTTATTATTCTTCAGCGACAAGATTTTCAAATTCGTTGCTGTGACGGACATACTGGTTGTTAAATTGGCACCATTTTCATTTAGGATCAATAAGACATAAGTGGACTGCACCGGTTTAATTTACTACCAACTAGACATCACAAGAAGTCTTCTAGTGAAAATGTCACGTTAGTGAGACTTTCCATTCAGAAAAGTAATGACAATAATTTCAGGATGGCCACTTGGACAGTCATATTGGACAAAAGACGGCACCATTTTCTGTGACAATCAATTAGACATCAATCATATGAAGTCTTTTCATTAAAACTCCATACTAACATGACCATCCATTCAGGAGGAGCAATGACAAGACTTTCAAGATGGCCAATGCTGAAGCCATATTGGATTCTAAGCAGCACCATTTTCATTTAAGACCAACTAGTATGTGATTAATGGGTGTGTAAAGTTTCATGATGATCCTCCAAGTAGTTTAGAAGGAACAGCAATAACAAACCTATGCTAGCATATAGCGGGTGAACAGATAAACAAACCACCCCTTAAGTTCTGGTCTATGACCAGTAGAACTAAAAACCACATTGTGTATCAAATGATTCACATCATAGCATGCATCCAGAGTTTGTTAAAATAAGAAATTCAACTTTGAAATAGAACTCTCAGAGAATCTGAAAATAAAAGTTCTGGGCCAAATTTATCCAAAATTTGCAAAGGTTTTGCCTTTCAGGGAGTCAAAAGCTTGCACAAAAACATCAACACTGCATAGACAATGATGCCATCAACAACTGCACTGTTTATCTTGGATATTTTTTTATGAAATGAACAGAGCTATGCTCAAAAGTGTTCCAATTCCTGGACTGCACTTAACCCTTTACCTCACAGTGAAGGGCACTGTAGGCAGTTGAAATACATTACATATTCACACACTGCAGTGTGCTATAAATAGAACAATTGTTATAGCATTGTAGTACATGTTACATTCAAAATCAATTTTAACCCCTTTACAATTTTGGTACACATAGATTTAAGAGTAAAATGTAATCTTTACACCTGTAATTATTTTTCAGCGGATAATTTTTTTGTGCTTTAAAATCTTGAGAGAACCCGTTCACCATCAAGAAAATGAAGCCATGACCAACCATAGCTGCCATTTCTCAACCTCAAGATAAACAGGTTCTTTGTCTATGTCTATATCACTAAATCATCTAAATTTTATAAATTATAAAAATTCAGTGTTGCATGCATTAACATCAGAGTCTTTACTCAAGTTATTGAAGCTTTCATAGTCATAATTCTAATCGTGCAGACTCAAAGTACTGAACAAAATCCACTGCCTCCATTTAGGAGAGTGGAGAATCCAACCCAATTACTTTAAATACAAAATTACAACTAGACCTTTAACAGCAACCATGTGATCTGACGTAATGGTCATTTACCTCAATGAATGCAGTATCTAGCAGGGAGCTTTTCTGTGAAGGTGGAGCTATGAAAACCAGCTCAAAATGGCTGATGTTTACAGCAGGCACCCAAACAAGCTTCCATGAGAATGGAGGTGTCCAAACTCGCTTCCAAGCAAATCGGGTAGAGGCGTCCAAAGGCACTTATACAAGAATGGGGTAAAGGCATCCATATGTGCTTACATGAGGTAGAGGGTTAATATCTTCCTTGTATAATTACAGATATGACACTAAAATATTAGTGCTAATTACATACCTTAAAGAAAACAGTACAAGATGAATACCACAAATTCCTTCTCAGAAAGTTATATATAACTAAAATAAATTATCTGATTAAATGCAATGTATAAACACAAAACTACTTACTACAAACCCATAGTTCTTTACAATGTCACACTCGACAACTTCACCATACTTCTCAAACAACTTTTGAAGATCTACTCTTCTGCAGGTATCGGGTAGATTTCCTACATAAATCTTTGTGGATATTTTTCGGGACATTTCTGCCCTGAAAAATAAAGATTTGTAGTTGTAAAAGACCTACTATTTGTTTGTAAACATGATTTTAAAACACTGCCGATGTACAGACATCAAAGGCCCAAAAATTAAAGAGTTCAAACAATGTGAAATACTGCTGTAATTGCATGAAAATCTAATCAAGTTATCTCTTTCTTGCGCTCTCTCTCTCTACACACACACACACACATATACACACACAAAAACATGTATACAAAATTTCAGGTTGTAGGTGCGGTGTGCTTAATCCTGTCAGAAGCCATCCATTTAGTATGTATGCATGGAATTGGGTGGAGGGGTGTTGAAGTTTTGCATATATGTGCACATAGGGGGAGTAAGACCAAGTATTATGTATGCACATAACACAAATTATATTACAGCTACAAGAAAAACCTATGTCTCTTAGTCAACAACAAACATTCTATAGGATTTGCACACCCTCCCGTTTGTTTGTACCCCACTACCAATTTTAAAAACAAAAAGAATCAAGGATATAAAAAAAATGCATAATATTCATCAATTCGTAACTTCTAACCTGAATGTTGCCAGGGGGTCCCTAAAATTTAACTTGTTGGCATTTTCAAAGCAAATGGAAGCTCTAGCTGTAAACAAGCATACTGAATGCTCACCGACCATTTCTGGTTTCCAGAACAGTCGATGGCAGTCAGAATTTTCATCTGCGTCCAATATCTGCAATGCCTAGTTTAAACAAATAAAGAGGAGAAAGTCTTATGCACATTTGTTCGAAGAAATTTAACTCCAAATTTTATGGAATTGAGATTTTCAAAGACGGTGAACGAATCATATCTGCTGCTTGAAAACAATGACTCGTATATGCAATATGGCAACCATGTTACTTAAGAAAATCTCCCGTTTGATTCGAAATTAGAAATTGATGAATAAGATGGTTCACTTCGGTGCATTTTTTTAAATCACTGATGCCACAAAACCATACAGCGGGGGGGTGGGGTTTACTAAGTAAAAGCGATGCAAACACATCGGAGGGCACTAGAAAAAAAAACACCATGCAACAAGGGTGGAAGGTAGTGTCAAAAGTGGTTGACGTTTTCCATACGTACCAAATGGATGGCCCCTTAACATGGCTTCATCAAAAGTCTTAAAAGCTTCTTACCAAAACTTTGAGCAATTGCTGCTATGGCACGAAAATCAAACAAGGTCATCAACATATAGATACAAACATGCATACCAAATTTCATTTGTATATCTCAAATGGTTTAGCTTAATCAAATCTAGTGTGTGAAAACAAATATAAAAATGTTTTAATTTTATATAAAAATGCTGATAATGGCCTGGAAATCTAGTCAGGTCATCTACATATAAAAAGATATATGAAAAAAGTTCAGTACATGTTACCAAGAATGGCTTCTGTTTATCTGTTTTAACAAAGTTTCCTTTTCTTCTAAATAAGTACAGGTCCCAAAAATTTAAAAATGTGTACAAACAAAATAACTTTGTAATGGCCTTTAAATTCTAATCACATCAACTACACAAGTATACAAATATGAAAGCAACTTACATGTCTACATTAAGTGGTTTTATGCAATCTTGGTAACAAGTTTCTTGAGGCAGATGACTGTTAGATGACCAAATCAAGATGCCCCTTCAGCAAGCAATGGGGGCTAAAAACAAAAGCAAAAAAAAAAGTTTACAAAACATTACAAGCAAAGTTCTGGACTTTCAAGCCCAAGATTGGGATACTTATAAAATGGCAGTCAAGTCAATGTCATATGCTACTAATCCTGAGATTCTGTTGAGTATATTCGCTGCAGATCTTGGACAAGAAACGCAACAAAACCATTCATACAAGTCAGAGACCCAAGTTTCACTGACAGATGAGGTACATCTCATGAAGGACTTGCAAATGAAGTTCAGGACTCAAAACATACTTTAAATTTGGGACAAACTGACTACTCCCTCTCGCATAAACAGGGCAAAGAAATGAAAAAGTAAAAAAGTGTGTTATAGGTCAATCTTGCAATGGCAAATATGTTCATCAACAGCTTGTAATTTCCTTATTCTGCAAGTCAAATGATATCAATATGCTAACAAATTAAATACCAGGTTTCTATTTTGTCTTGTATTTAAGTTTGAAGTTATCATGCTTAACAAAAAATGATCCATACCTATCTGCATATTTTTTCTCTAGTTATGATGTGCAACATTTTTTGGCAAATTTGTCAGAATAGAATCTTTTTCATAACCATTAAAAACTTTAATTTTCACATACTAGCATCTTTATTATTCTTTCCATCATTTTCAATGTAACTCTATCCTTACTCGTCTCACATATCAATTTGAGGCACTGAGTAGAAATTATATCTACCAGATACCTTATCGCTACGTGTCCACTGGAACAATTGGAAATGCTTTTTAATTCTTTTTTTCAAAGGGTTCAAATAAAACAAACACATGTACAAGCTAAAATAGTATTACCAGATTACAGTGCTGACATGGATTTTTCAAATATGCTGACATAGATTTTTCAAATACTGAGAACTTTGGTAATATCTAGGAACGAAACACAGTAGCAAAACGGGTGGTGGGGGTGGTTCATCATCAAACAAGGCTAATTTTTTAATGGGTTTTATGTTCTGTGGTAATTGTTCACCCACAAAAATATCTGATTCTACAGCAGTTACTAAATATAATAAACTAATTTTGAAGTAAGTAATAAAAGTTGTTTTGATTATAAATGAAAATTAACATGAGGTAAAGATTTTGCACAAAAATGACCAAGACGGATATAAAAAATGGTGGGCAGCATATGTATTTGAATACATCTTGTAAATTTATCTGAAAAGATATTGAAAGTTAATTTTGAAGCCACCATGCTCGAATTATGCAAAATACATTTTATTTTTAGTTATTCTAAAATTCTGAAAAAAAATCACCGCCTGTTGCTGCTATTCAATGATTTATAATTTCTAACATGACCGTTTCTTCAACACTACAAATCCTTTTGTCCACATTAGTTTCTTGTTCTTCATTTTGTTAAAGAAACGTACTTCAAATGCAAGTTTTTCATACGCAGTTGTTAGTGGAGCCGAGACTAGAACCGCGCAGACGGAGCCTAGATTAGTGATCTGTAAAAGTGACAGCTTTGGAACACTCAGCCACCCGTGACCCCAGAGAGAAATACGTTTGTGCGCTAAAACGACGAAGAGACTAAGTTGCCCAAGACACGATAATACACATTCAAAGAATTGGAAAAAATGAAAAATTTAAGGAAAAAGACTTATTTCATGGCTACGCGTTCAAAGCAGCCTTATCTGTCAAAATCAGACCTGAACCAACCGATCCCCCCCCTCCCCATGCAGCGGGAGATTTTACAATTGAGTCATCGAACAAAATAACATTGACGCCTGATTAAATGCTGACATAATTTTTCTTCAAATTGCGATATTATGCTGTGCAAATTTTTATCCCTGTAATACATCAAAGATCACTACAATCACTACAATTTTTCAAGTATCAAATTCACCTTTGTTCGGAACGCAAAGATGTCTGCCCACGCCGTTCAACTGGTTTCCCAACCAGTTTATCAAATGATTATTTAACAATGAACCAGTCAAAACTGCTCACTACCGCCATCTGTTGGCGATAATTCTTAGTACGTTGTAATAACTGTGGTTTTGCAATAACATTCACCGTGTGTCTGGTTTTGATATTCCAGGAACTGGTTGAAATCATGAAGGATAAATAATTAATTGGGCAAAATGTACAATTTGGGAATATCAAATAACGACATCACTTTCTGAAACTCTTTATAGTCAAAAATGTAATTGTTTGTGTATTTACATACGTGCGAGTGGGAGAGATTGCTTATGTATGACTTTTTATTGACCAAGTGTTGACTCGCTGAATTATGTAATTGACAACAATATCTAAATGTCTCTTAAAACAAAACACCTTGCCAATTTTACCGTATAGACAGGACTACATCGCTAGAAACTCTGCGCATCACTCTTACCTTGGAGTGATGCTGCCTTCCACGCATGCCTCGGCAACTTAAATTTCAGCTCAATAACCGATGGATACACAGATTATCTGTTCCGGTAGTAATTAATGCTAAAAAGTGATTGTTCTGAAGGTTTAAATGCCATGGATCAAAAGAAGAGGGATTTTATTTACCATCCGTATACAAAGGTCAGTGGAAATTAAACTGTTAATTATAAGCGAGCGGCCGATAGTCCGAACAAAAGAGGAAGCTGAAAACTTCATTCCAAATTGTGTCCCACACGGGTTACTATAAACACCGAAATACACTGAAAAACCGAAATACACATGTAATACATACACAGAATCAAAAGTACTCGCCGACATTAGATTATATATTTACTTTAACTTTTAATGCTAGAGTCTTTGAGAAATAAATAGCATTTAATTTAATTGTTGTTTAAAATATTTCCCAATATTTGGCAATATTGAAACGTACTTATATGCTTCTTTGGTTAATATGACAGTTGATTGTAAGGGTGTTACGAAAGTCTTCTTGGAAATATGTGAATAGGCAATATTCAAAAAGGATTCGGAATTGATGAGTTCATTTAATGCCCTAAGACACGAAAATAAGTAAACTGGTTTTGAAGTTGGATGTTGGATTCCCAAAAGACTATGATGCAGACAATGTGCATTTTAATGAGTAAGGACCTTTTATTTTTTCAAAGGAAAGTGTCGACTTCTTTGCGAAATTAATAAGTGTTTGTATGATAAATAATAAGTCGACAGTCTGTCGTTAACCATTTTTGTTTTCATTGATATATTCCAATAAATCCAACCGATAACAATCATCTACCTGATTCACATTATATACACCACAGCCTGTTTATGACAAAATCTCTACAGAAGTATTTTCATTGATCAGGTTTGGATCTTTTAGCAGTATTTATCACAGCTCATACATTAATCTGTCGTTTGTTTGTATTTGTTTGAATAATAATAAAAGCAAAATAAACTTTGATTCAAATTTATAGGAATTATGTACTCTTTACTTGATTGGATAGGTACGATAAACGTCGAATCGAAATACATACACAGAATGAAAGTGAAACGTAGCAAAGTACCAAAAGTATCCAAGACAGTATATGCAAGAATGAGATTAAGAGTGCGATTGTAACAAGCCAGGATATAAAATGATTGGCAAAGACAACTCAGGAAAGCATTTTTGCAAAGAAAAACATTTTATGGCAAAATGTAATAATTACATTTAATTACATACATAAGGTATCAGATTTTAGTAAATGAATAATTTGAGCACACAGATGAATTAATTAATCCATTAGTATTCAAGATTCTGTTCCTCTTGAAAATCGGACTTTAAGTCATGTTACACAAGGTAAAATAAACATAACCAAACACGATAAAATATAGCACATTATCACGAAATCTCACGTCCATGTTTAGATTATTTTGCATTAATTGTCACAGTTCGTACATTGATGTTTCGTTTCTTTTGTCCAGGTTTTCGTCCGTTAGTCTTTGGTACAAAAACAGTTGTCTGACCGTCCATAGATACCTAGAGCCTTCTCATCATCACTTCCAATTACAAGGCTCTTAAGATTTGAATCCATAAGTTTTACTTTGAGATGATGGAAAAAATGTCAAAAAAAATTCAAAATAGCTGTTATTGTGATATTATTGTGAATGAAGAGCGGTCCAAGAAAGATTGGTGGTTCACCTGTCCTGACTCGTTTTACCGTAAGTTGCTGGTAACATGTTACCGTCACATGCATTTTACACAGAATAAAAGTTTTGTCAATGCCAAGTACAGTCTGCCCGGAGCAACAAAGATTCTTAATGTCCGTTATTTGTTCGTCTGTGTACAAAATTACACAAAGGGGTTTACCGCTGGACCTGATAGCTGATCGTACAAACGAGTCATTTTCAGTTACCAAATTTACGAGATATCTGATTTGGTCAGCAATATTGTTGGAGTGTCCTGGAGCTTTTCTGTCCTTTGATTTTTGAAATTTTTTGTTATAAATTTGTTGAAGTCCTTTTGGTTGGGAGAGTTCATCATATTTTGAAGACAGTTTATTTAATATTTAATGCGGTTTCATTTTCTTCAGTCATTTCTGTAATTCATCGAAAATATCGCCAGGCGTCCGCAAATATTCTGTCGCTTGTCGCGAGTTTCCACGCGGCGTTAAACCAGGAAATTTCCCTACGTATTCAGCCAGTGACAAATTACTTGAAAGACCTCCCTCCCCTAGCCATGTGACCCTCTTTTTGTACATACTGTTCTTTTTCAAGTGAGTATAGTACCTGTGAATCACGACAATTTGATCTTTGCCAGGTTGTGGATCCAAAGGTCTATACTCAGTTTTCCGCTGGACTTGTCTTTTTAAAGAATACTTCACTGTTTTTTTTGTTTTTTTTAAATCATGGTCAGATTCCCGTCATCAGACAGCAAATAGTTGGATTTAGGGGATGCACCAGCGGATGTATCCCATACACCACATTCGTCTGAAAAAGAACTGTTACCATTATTCGACCTCTTTTCGAGATTTTTTTACATTATTCACACTGAAGTATACGTTTTCTTACAAGCCACATGGAATGCATTCTATGTTTGAGTCTGATTTTAACAACAATTCCACAGCTTTTCCTGTTTCAAGAAAATTACCCTGGTCTCAATTTGCCTTCTGCTGGTTGTTTGTATGTGTCATTTCCATCTTTTACCTCGTTTTGTATGTCAGTTACGTCGTGGATTATATTAGTATGTGACTCGTTACTAACGTGTATTGCCGTCATGTCAGAATTGAAAGAAATACCACCGAGTCATCTAATGAGTCATCTACTGAGTCATCTACATTTATAGAGACCATATGCTCATTGTTTTGATAAAGCAGAGGCACACAGTGATTGGGTATAAACCCATTTGTTCTTTCTGGGACAGACATTTGTGTCCGCATTATGCACGCTGCGGCAGGTGCGGATTTGTTCACTCCCCTTCCAACCACCTTACGATTAAAAGATTCTGATGCAAATTCGGCTTGTAACTGTGGCGGATAATAAGAATGAATGGGCTTTGAGATGCTGACACTTAGTGCATAAATGTGCGCCATTTCAGAGTAGGAACCAGCCTCAATAGCGTCTTTCACAAGCTTTGAATAGTCACTAACAACAGTTCGATTATCACTGATCAAATCTACAAAACTGTTTGATTTTGCATCATAATAAATAGGATTCAGAATCAGTTCTACAGGTACACCACCGGTTTTCCGGCACCCTTGGTTCTAAAGCCTTGCCGGATTAACAGTTTTGCCGGACCAACCGAGGTCACGTAATAATATTCAACAATACAGGTATAAATGAAACGGGTTTATTAATTACTGTTCTTGCTAGGAATGTTGCTGTACTACCACTCTCAAAGTGGCAAATGATAGAAATTTCCTAGAACTGTAGAGTTAATCACAAAGGTCTGGAAGTTGAGGGCTGTCAGGATTATTGTCTGTTACATAGTTGGTTGCTTCGCAATGGATTTTTGATGCTGCAGGTGAGACATCCGGGGTACTTGAAGTTGAAGCCACAGGATTTTCAGATGTACTGCTCTGATACACATTCTTCTTGGCTATATTTTTAAACATTTCATCCAAGCGAAGTTGTTTCATGTGTTTTGACCTTTCCTTGTGTTTTTTAATGTTCATTTGCTTCTTGGAATCACTGTCTGAATAGAATTTCAATATTTTGTCCCTCTGCTTCTGTATATCGTAAACAGTTGATGAACCAATACCGTTTGTGTCACAGCTTTCGCACGGAAACACCACGGTCCAGTTTTTTCAACAGTTCTACTTTATCTTGTATCGATATTGACTGGTGTTTACGCTTGACACCACCACTGACACTTGCATCTTTCTTAGAAGCCATAGCTAGGGTTAAATGTAAATAAAATAAGCAAAGAATCACACAAAATACAAATATCGCCACCAACAATTGCATTATAAATAATAAGTAAGTGCGCGCCCAGTAAACTAATTTGACGGTGTCGGGAATTTCAAGTGCCCTCTCGTAATTTTGTCCGGACTAAAAGAGGTGCTGGACCATCCGTTGCCGGAAAATAGGTGGTGTACTGTATTGCAGTTCGTAGCCGCAGAAGTGCGTGAAAGTTTTCTGAACCAATGAGTGCTCTTGAAACTGCTCTGTATAAACAGTTACCATCACCACCTACTGACATTAGTACAAGATCCCTTAAAATTGCTGGATGACACATTTTTAAAATTTCCACAGAAACTGCATCTTTCTCTCCATTGTTAGACATGCGCCCTGATTCTGGAATAAAAATCCCGTAGGTGATAAGAAGTTTACTTTCGGACTTTGCAGCATTGGTCACGGCATTTGTTTCCTTCGAATGGAAAGCGTTCTGCAGTCTGGAAATATATTTTTACAGTGTTGTTTAAATAAAAACACAGACATGTCTTTAATATCAACTTAATTGTTTTGCTTCACAAAAATCAAAATCGGGCGTGATTTCTTCAAATGAGCAAATAAAGAATAATGGCGGCGATGAGCAGACGGGTGCAGTTTCTTCAATTTGATCGACATCGTTATCTACATACCACGTGTGCAGGACGTGACTGGTATCAACGAACACTTATGGTTGGTGTAATATTTCACAGGATTTTAATGAATATACCAAGAAAGGTATATTAAAGCATTAAGTACGCCCGAGGGCAAGAATGGACAGATATACTTACACATAGTTTAAAATCATTGATTTTAAGAATCTTTGTCAATTGCAATTACAAATGGGGATTTTGTAGACAGCATGAGCTGAAGTAGGCTTTAAAATACATAGGTCCATGAATTCAAAAGAATATAATGTTAATAATGTATCGATTGGACAGAATATATAGATGGATACATAGAGAGATACATGAAAATTATAAAAGTGTCGCAAACGTGTACATTCATTTCAACGAAAAATTCGGCAAAAATAGACTCTAATTAAAATCTTGGTTTCATATAAATTCGATCAAAATATTTACTTGTAGAATAATAACGACAAACAATATGTCATTCATCAAGATATCTATTTATCTATATGGTATGACTAAACTGCGAAAAGTGCGAAAAGTTGCGAAAAGTTACAAAAAGTTACGAAAAATTACACAAATATTGCGAAAAGTTACGAAAAGCTCATTTAAAATTATATATTGACCGACTATTGTGACTTTGATTTTCAGATTCAATTGATACTTATATTTCACGAATTAAATGATATTGTGTAGTAATTCGTTATTCATGACATTTAATAGATAATTTTTTGTATATAAAGTATTTCCAAACAGATCCTTTTAGCGAATGGTGTCCTTTTCGCGAAAAGGACTTACCCATATGCAAAACGGATCCACCAAGTTTTATTATCAGTTTGTTCTATTGCAAACTCACAATTAATTATTAAGAGTAGGTAACATACGGGGAGTTGTGAATGCGGTAATTAGCATACAGTTAATTGAGATACAGATTTGTGACCATGTCTGAACACTGAATTCGAATAAGAATCTCTTTAACAACTCCAGTTTGTATTAAAAATTAACGATAATTGTTGAATGTACAGTATCTAGCTCTGAAAGAAATCGTCAAAATTTAAGAAGTACTTTTTGCACCCCTTCTTACTTCAGTTTTCGAAGCCAAAATCAAGTTTTTATTGCAGTTTCGACAAGTATACACTGATGCAAATGAAGATTACGAAAACCTTTGATATTACTTACTTGTTTTAATAAAAAATGTCGAGAAAATGAATTTGTTGGAACTTTTAGCGGCTGAAATTTGGATTTCGGTCACGCTTCGTAGTGGTTGTGGGAAAAAAAATTTCTTATCAAACATTATCAAATGAAGGAAATCTTTCGTAAGGCTAACAGTTAAAGTAATTTTAGATACAATATAGCTTTTGAGAGTAAATAAGCTTAAATAATCATTTCAAAACAACATTTATCGTCTCTGCCTACATTATTTTTTTGTAACTTTTTGCAATTTATTGTAACTTTTCGTAAGTCTTTGTAACTTAAGTTTCACAAATTTTTATACCTTTCCGCCAATATTTTTTAACTTTCCTAAAATTTCACAACATTTTGTAACTTTTCGCAAATTTTCGTAACTTGTCGCACTTTAGTCATACCCTTTATCTATCTATTGAAAGAACATAGATTTGTATTACCTTTGTAAGGCTTGTCCAGCATCATATACATCCCCATTGAAGGAACACTTCGTGCAAAGAAACTCCAAATAATCGCGAGACTATGATCTCAAGTCTTTTGCACTAATGGAAATACAATCTCTGTGGACCCACTGTCTGCTGTTTGTGCATTGCAGAGTGTCAGCTTTACATTCACTGGAACAAATAACACATGGATATTGATCCATCCTTGCTGCGTATATCTGTGTATGTGATAATATCGGTATTGTATAAAGCTTTTATATCAAAACATTTACTGCTGAGATATGAAATGTGTGCATAATCAAAGTCGGGCGTGATTTCTTTAAGAGTACAATTAGCGAATAATGACAACGTTCAGCAAAAGGGTGCCGTTTCTTTAATGTGCGCGACATATTGTTTTAGCTTGAACAAGAAATGGGTTCAAAGGGATGGCAATAAAGGGGTGCAGTTAAATTGAAAATGAGTTAAGCGATTTCAAAGCTGCATTAAACCGACTTTCACTGTCCATTCCGAATTAAGCGACTCAAAAACGATTGTTTTCTTAATTTGACTAAGAAGTGGGATCACAGGGAGGACAATAAAGGTGTGTGCAGTCAGTTAGAACATGAATTAAGCGACTTAAAACAATAATGAATTAAATCGACTTACACCGTCCGTTCCGGAGATTACCTCCATTCGGAACGACCGGACTTTATCATACCACTTCCGGAACAATCAGTCTTTTTATGATACCCGTCTAATCAAGTACTACCGTTTGACGAGTGCTTTAACTAGGAAAAAAGTAAATAATTCGTATCAAAATCGCTCTAATCATATTTTATTTTGCTCTGTAATACTATTTAAACAAAAACAAATCATAATTCCTGTGTGTACACCGATATATACATCGAGAACATGTAAATACAAGTGTATTTCGGTTTTTCAGTGTATTTCGGTGTTTATAGTAACCGGTCCCACACAGTTGGTCTCCGTCACTAGTAATGTCAAAAGAAAAAACAAAAGTAAGAGAACCACTAGCTGTCAACAGCGCGGGGTGCAGGAGCGTAATTACCATATAGCAAGAGTATGCACAGCATAAGGGCCCGCGAATACAGGAGGACCACGAGCCTATCCAAACAAATTGTTTTGTTTTTTACACTTAATAAAGAAACCAGGAACATGCAATATACCACCCATCACTAGGAGGGTGCAGGGGGTGCTGACCGCACCGGGTGACGCCATCCGAGGGGGTGACACCAAAATGACTGTCTATAAAATTTTTGAATTTTGTGCAGGAAGGGGGTCCATGGGGGTGACACCATGAGTTACCGCACTGGGTGACACCAACCCTAGTGACGCCACTGCCATCAAATACCATAATTTCGACCTGCAAAATTGCTACTAACATTGCAGGAGCTCATCGGTAAGCTTTGCACAGGGGCCAAAATACCCTAGATCTAGCAGGTAAGTATTATATGATAAAATTAGTTTAACTCTCCCCCAAATAACATATCAACAGCAGTAATACCTTACCTGCTACTAGTTTGGAACGCTATATTATCGCGGTACTTAATGTTCCTATCGGTACATATTAAAACTCTTTTGCTATTGCTGCTTACTTATAATTTTTTAAAGTTTCTATGACTTTCCCTCTTTCCATTCCTATAAAAAATCTTTGTTAATCGAAGCACGTGAAATGTAAATAAAATGGCATCTGGTGGCTACCCCAGATTAACGTACGATAGGGGAAAAACTCCATATTATCGCGGTATTTGCCTAACTTAGGTATGGTAGCACGCACTTATTATAATAAACATAAATTGCAACTTACCTATAAGAAGTAATGTCTACGCTTGCACTGGCAGAATATTTCCACAAAAATGAAAGGATCCAACGATCAAATCGAACACAAAGGTAATTAAAGTGGAAATCCATGAATTACAAATTAAAAATTAAAAACAAATATTATTTAACTTTATATGAATTTTAAATGCAATATGTGCAAAGAAATATAAATATATAAAAAAAAAGTATTATTAATATGAATCTTCTTCTTCTTCTTCTTCTTCTTCTTCTTATTATTATTATTATTATTATTATTATTGAAATACTGATTTCAATAAAGTTTTAGTGTTATTGTATTCTTATTTATGAACGTTAAGTATGATCATAAGGAAAATGTTTTAAATTTTGGTCCACATTGGTTACCATGGAATGAAATTCCAAACTTATCTCTGTCAAGACATGTACGTCACTGTCGGTATATGACCTATAATCATCAAACATCAGACGATACACTGAATATATTTCGTTGTCAAAGGCAATGCAGGTATAGCAGGTTCGACTGGAACTTCGTATATGATGATCAACGGAACTGCATGCACTTTCACAAAAAAAGTGATGTTCATTCTTTTGCAGTGTCAACTTATAAAAATGTTAACATTTTAGGGTAAATCGTACTTTCAGATATTGCGTCCTTACTGGCTACAGTTTTACATAGCAAATAACCGCTAGATGGCGCGTGTCCAAAATTAAACGGAAAATCCTGTTTGCCGCGATTATATAGAGCATACAATAATACGGCGTTGGAGTATACTGCATAGCTGAATTTGCCATTTAGGAGCAGGCTGATAACCTCAACAAATCTGGTATAGAAAATGAATGTGCTTACCCTTACAGTAGGAGTGTTTATTAGTGTAAGCCGGTAGAAGTTTGGACAGCGTATTGTACCGTCACTATAGAACCCAACAAAATGTCTTCGCTGTGATGCACCAAAAACCAAAAAATCGAAGGTAAAAGGAGAAGGTAGTGTGAGATAGCCAGAAGGCGGATATCATTACATTGTTCGAAGAGAAGTGATTCAAACAGACACAAGATGTAACAATAATCGTAACTTCGCGGGCATTTAATTCTCATGAAAGAAAGATCTCTCTCAGCAAAAGACTGATATACTATGTTGAGAATAAGATGAAGCCAAATAAAACCTTAAGACCATAGTTAGGCAAATGACTATGCAAATCTTCATCATCCTCAGCACAGAGACTGGGGATCCCAGTAAGAAGTGCAGCTAATGAAGGTAGTCGATTCTTAGCCAGATACCAACGTTGGGTAAGAAGAGGAATCAAATCATAATTACCGTTGAACCATAATCAACACTTTTCCACTGACAATGCACGAAATTTGTTCTTTCCCTTTGCTAACGTTACGGAGAGCAGAAAACAAGTCAAAAGGGTAAGGTGCTCGAAGGAAGCTTCACTCAGAGGATCATAAGGGTTTTTTAACAATTCCCAAAGAACAAACAACACATTCCATCGAGGCATTAGTGAGTCAGACACCGATTCCTGAAGCTCAAAATACCTAATGAGATCGGAAAGATGAAAATCTGACTGAATGGAAGAACCCATTAACAAGCTGAGAAAAGGGGCTTCTCTATAATGCATAAGAGTGGATTCTAAGGATTCTTTTTCCTCGAAAAGAAGATATAATAATCTACAACAACGCTCAATGGGAACAGATAGGACCAACACGCCTCCTGCTACACCAATCACAAAAGATTCTCCACTTTGTATCATAAATCTTAGACGTAGATTGCATTCCAACCTGTACGATGCCATTGGCAACCTTTCTTGAACACTGGTCCTGGCAGACTGATCGCTTGAGAGGAGTCAAGCTTGAAGGTGAATAATCTGTTATCTGCTGTGTTGTGGAGACCCCATGTGCTGCAACAGCGAGATCATCTTCCGAGGTTATCATGACCTTGGAGCCGGGGAGGGGTAGGGGGTCTACCAGGAATAACAGGGACA
The DNA here is from genome assembly GCA_016617855.1 of Megalonaias nervosa. Classification (NCBI taxonomy): domain Eukaryota; kingdom Metazoa; phylum Mollusca; class Bivalvia; order Unionida; family Unionidae; genus Megalonaias; species Megalonaias nervosa. The sequence continues at coordinate 57,898 of JAECUM010012086.1, forward strand.
CATGGAGATCCTGACTAGGCAGAGCACCTGTAGAATTATTTTGAAACCACCAAAGGTGCACATACAAGTGATCCCACTTTAGACCGAAAGATTCCACTGCTCAAGCACTCTGATGTTGTACTGGAGAGACATAAGAGAGGAACTTGTTGTTCAGTCTGTTAGCGAAAACGTTCACCAAAGGTTTCTGCCATATCATCTGGACGGACTGTCTGCAAGGATATTTATCTTGTCTGGAATATGGTGGACTCGGAACGTGAGTTCCTCTAAGGCCGCCCGTCGGAGGAGGTTCCAGACTTCCACACAAAAAGAAGGACCATGTGTACCTCCCTGACGCCTAAAACACTGAGACGACCATAACGTAATGGCGCCTAATGATTTTGACACACCCATGTGTGACTAAAAACACTGCCCATATTTCAAATTTCTGTTTATGCGAGGGGTCAATTCTTCCCGGGACAAAAGGTCATGAAGGATTAAACCCAGAATCCAAGTGATCGCCGCAACTTTAATCTGATGTGTCGATACACATAAATGATTGGGGTTTGTGGGTGTGAATTAGATCTCCGGTCAGAAACCGCCCCAAATTTACACAATGCGAATCCTGGGGGAAATCCTAACTGATGGAGGGTCTTTGTGCGGTCCAGTTTAGTAGAAGCAGGAACTGGAGAGGGCGCAAGAATGGCTTCCTTGGGGAAACCAGGTACGCAACCGATTTCAGAGTTCCCAGGAGACAATGGTAAAGGCGGGTAGACAATGAAGTCTTGGCCCAAAGAACCTTTATGAAGGACGGTATTTAGTTGATTTTATTAGGAGGAACACAAACTCTCCCGAGACTAATGAGGCTAGGTTAGGTAAGGTGCTAATTTATTTAAATGTAATAAGTTTCAAGAAATGCTTCAGTTCAGGACCTTTTTATTTCTGACTGTATGAAATTATGATAAAATTCCTTATAAAAGGAAAATACGACTAAAACACGAATATAAATATTATGACGTGTAATATATGAGATAAATGCTATTATATGGTGTCCTTAATAACCTTAATGTAATAATTCAGCAAGACATGGATGACATACTTAGTAAGTCTTCTGAAAGTTAGCCTTATATTCTTGGTGTGGCGGGAGATAGTAGTGTTTAGTATGGCCCAATATTACTTTTGTATGAAGCCTGAATCAATGGTAGTGAATTGAATTTGAATTGAATTGATTCTTATTGCTGTCATATATATATATATATATATATATATATATATATATATATATATATATATATATATATATTCCAGATGATTTTAATAATAAAATTCTGAAATTTATTGACTTCTTGTATTTCATAACTATCTGTGAGTTTCTTAATGTGTTTCAGTAAATTTTTAATTATAACTGCCTCAAAACATTAATCTTTTTAGTTGGTGGAGATCAGTATCTGTCCGTCAAACATCGAAGCCTTTAAAGTTATAACCAAGACTTTAAGGCATGGATGAGGAGTAAACAAGTAACCAATGACCGCTGACATCATTGAAAATACGTTGATTAGCATAAAAGTGAAGGATACAATGTTAAAAGTTCAAAACATACCCATACTTGTAAAAAAAGAATGCCAACATTTACCATAAACAAGTGAAGTTTAATTTTAAAAAAATGTTAGACTAAACAAATTTAGTGTGTGAAATTGGTCATGTGATCTAGCATCAGTCATCTTGACAGCATGACCACTGTAGGGGCCATACTGGCGGACCAAGCAGTACCATTTTGATTTGGTCCGACAGGACATTGAAATGAATGCATGTGTACAGTTTCTTGGCAATCCTCAAGGCAATTTTGGAGGAGTAGCAATACCAATCATGTACTGATATGCAGACAGATGATGAATGAAAGACAACAGGTCAGTTCATAAGCTCTTTTGGTATACATCAGCATTTCACAGCAGCCAAACAAAATATTGGCTACATGGTGCTAACTAAAGGTAAAGTTAACACAAAATACCTCCAAAAAATGAAGAATTGTAGAAAAAGCTTTGGGAAGACATACCCTTCTAAATAAATGTAGAAAGATCAAGTTCATCAAGATGATATATAAATGGTAAAGATGTTGAAATTCTGTAAAAGGTACACGAAACAAAAAGTAAATTTAATACATGTAAAACTTAAATCATAATCAAAAACTGTTATATAAAGAACATTTCTTCAAGAAGTCCATCCTTCTGATTCTGAAGGTACATCATCTTAGTTTCTATATCGAGGTCGCATCAAAATACATCCATCTCAAAAGGTGTAAATCAGCACACTCTACAAAAAATATTTTCCACTCTGGTTGAGGTTCATCCTTAAGGAATCGGATATGTGTCTGATATGCGATCGGCACAATACCACCTCACACCTGATATTGCTCTCTGTGAGGGATACCAATTTTCAGACATGGATTTGATATCACGCTGTTTGTGTTTTCATTCTTCATATTTTGCCAAGTATGAAGAACATGTTGATTTATACAATATTTAAGTTCAGTATGTGGAATCTTCTATTCACAAATGGGAGACTGCATTTCAGCTTTGGCTGCTTTATCTGCCTTTTCATTACCCTTTAAGCTATTGAGATTATGCAGCAAACGGTACAGACTACTTTTCCCCCAGATTTTACGAGTTAAACATTTTTTGTAAAATCTCTAGGACGTTAACCACTTATGCGAGCGAAGGTTTTTCAAGAATTTCATTGTGCAAAGAGAATTAAAAAAGATAATGACATTTG
>JAECUM010012087.1:0-103537 GCA_016617855.1 Megalonaias nervosa
GCTGCAGAATACTCTCCATATCTGTTACGATGTTGTTGTGTGTTTGAGTCTTCCCAACATAAAACTTTTTGGGAAGAACTCTTGAACTCTTCCTATTGTCATCAAGTCAAACAACTTTTACTTTTTCTTCTAAACATATTAATTCTCAGTTTTTGATTTGATGAGACATTAAAGTTTTATTAACAATTTATTCCTATGTTGCTAATTGTTCAGTACTGCAACTTAATTATGCAGGCAAAACTTCAAAGAAATGCCTTGTTTATAAAGGAATTTATACATGTACTGCCACATGATTTTTCGGTCTTTATCTGGTACCCTGTTTTGTTCAAGGTTAATTTCTCTGTGTGTGTTTATCCACAGAATCTATATTTAGCCTATGCTGACCATGTTATGATCTAGACAATTATATCTGGTCATAATCATCATGGAAAAAACTCAGCTGCTGTGTGAAGTCCAAAACTCTATCACAGCATTGTTGACCCCACTTCCTGTAAACATTGGCGTTGATGATATAATATTAACCTTAGTGGTACATGTACTTTAGCCAACACTTCTTTCAATAACAAAAACCTGATATGGGGAAACAGACATCGGTAAAAATAATTGGATTACTTACCATATTGTGTGAATTAAATATTGGTTCTGGACACATATTAAAATAAAAGGTGGCAGCTTGTTAGGGATAAATTTTACATTTTTGCACTAACAAGCTGGTCGTGTTAGAGGGCTAGCCTTTCTTGAGGGGTACTTTCGAGTAAAAGCTCATCAGTGCCAAGTGATTCTGGCCATAAAAAGTGGGTGGTTATTGGTTAGGGGGGCCGTTCATGAGGGGATCACTGTACACTGGTATGATTTTGGTCATGGGGTCCATAATGGTGCCATGTTATATCCAGAATTGTGTTACAATGAAGCACATTGCAATGAGGGAAAGCCGAGGTAACCTGTAGTCAGCTGAAGTGAAAACTCAATAATCAAATTTAGTACCTTAATTAGAAATGCTGAGTACAATATTTTCTTAAGTGGTGTTTATTGAGATGTTGTTCAAGGTTGTTGCTTTTAAATAATTCAAAACAATATTAGTAACTTTTTTTCATATAATGACTTGAATTTTATTTCAAAATTATGGTGCTCACAGCAGAAAAGAAAAGTCATCCACTACATTGTATGAGGTAGTCCTTGTATGGAAGATAGCAACTAACAGGTGATTATGCAATATTAAGCTCCCCCACTGTATAAAATTCAAGTTGAATCCAACTGCAAAGAACATAGGTCCATATCTTTTGGCACATAATGCACTGACAGATTTGGGCCTACGAAGTTTGCTGAGCTTAATCAGTAGAACAAACATTTTGCAAAAGCAAATCAGTGTCTGTGTTGTTTGGATCAGACTTTGGTGCAAGCATACAAGGTATACTATATTTTTTATGCCCAATCACAAATTCCTAAGGTGTTACCCCCGTCCCTCATGTCTATTCTAAGTTCATCTTAGTTTTGAGTTATGGTCATCTTCTCCAACATTTTTGGCAATAGAATCATGATTTATTTCTGCTTGCATCTAGGCAAGTGCAATATCATCCTGTCAGAATTAGCTCATTGTGACCTATATTTCATACCATTCTGAGTTCTGTTCAGTTTTGTGTTCAGGTCACTTTCACTGGTATTTATGGCTTCAGTGTTATGCACCTTGTGTATGGATGCTTTTTGATAAATAGAACAACCTATCAAAGTTAGGTCACAGTGGCCATTATATTACAGCAACTTTGTTTAAGTTTTGTGTTTAGTTTCTTGCAGAGTCATGTAAAATTGTGTGGGCAGATGCATCATGGTGAGTAAAACAACATTCAGCCAGAAAGAAATCACTGTGGCAGAACATTTGTGTTTCTTGAATACCTTCTTTTTGTAGACTGGTTTTAGAGTCCTTTTGTTGGAAAATTGATTAATAGTTTTACTCCAAATAGCAAGTTCTTTAATAAAATACCAATGTGCAACAACTGCAGCAAAACAATAATAAGCCGTAAGTATGTTGAGGAAACTAAATGATTCAAACACATGATTCTGCAATGTATTTTTATTTTTCCTTGATTAAACTTTACTGTCTCTTACAGGCTGTGATAAAAGGACGTGATTTCATTGTGAAAAATGGAGGGTTTTGTCAAGGTGAAATAACCAGTATCAAGCACATTCCAGGAACAAGGTATTTTTTATGGGTACATATTACCTAGGGGACAAGATAGTAACAGTCATTTTGTATTGGTGGGCTTTATATTTTGTATACTAAATTCTGCACACATTTTTTGTTCTTAGCCAAAGGAAAGATTGAGATTGATTTGGCAAAGGAATGTGCCGAGGCTGTCAGTTTGAGATGTATTAATGTTCTTCCTCTGGACATGGAATTATATATGGATGCAGTTTTATTTCTTCTTCAGACATGTTGCCTGGTCATAATACACTAAGAGAAATTCTTTGACTTTCCAAATCAACATTTTTGGCTTCTTTTAGTAACAAAACTGCATTTAAAAAATAGTCATCTGCTTGCCAAGACATGAAACTGGTTTCACCTTGGATTGAGAGATTGGCACCAAATTCTATTGATCATCACTTACTACCTCCACTAATGTCTGGTCAGCAGGATCTTACAGGAGGCCTCACAAAAACCTTTCATTTTGTTTCTTTCACCAGGTTAAGTGATCGTTTGGAGTTTTTTCCACATGGGTAAATATATTTCATCTGATTTTTTTTATTTACCAAGTTTTACTCTAACATTATTGTAGCACTTCAGTTGTCTGCCTTCATTGTACCATATGCTGATTGGCACCATCTTAACTGCAGCGTATTTGTACTTTTGTTTGCTGTTGGAGTTGGAGGATGAAGAAGAGGGGGGACTTCTCTGTGCCTGATCTAATGGTCAATAGTTCTTATTATTCTTCTCTGTACTCAACATTGTTTTGTATGTTTTATCTGATCAAGAATAATTTATTCCTGGTATGTGTAATGAGATAATTTCTGTTACTATCTCAAGCGTTTATCTTTGTTCATTGCATCCAGTTCATGCTTGAAAATTTTAGTGACCACTTCAGAATACAGGTTGCCAAGGTCAAATAATTTGCCATAGACTTTGAGAGTGGGAAGCAGTTAAGAGGGGGGTTAATGGTAGAATACAAAAAGTGATGGTTTTAGTAAAGGCAAATTGAAGAGTTATTATTCAAAAGGTGTAGAGCATTCATCTGTCAGAATTGAATAGACATTGCTTAAACTATTTCACTGTTAAATTTTAGAACAATAAATTAATATATTATTGAATTTATGATTACACTTACATACTCTTTAGCAGGCTAAATTTAAGTGCACATTTACTGTAAGTCAAAATGTAGAATTTTGTGATGGAGTTGTATCCTAAATGTTTAATTGACTTCAGTTTTGGGTGTACGTTATGCAAGTGAGAAGACCAAAAAAAATTCAGCGCCTGAATAATGCTTGCAGGCTATATTGCAAATCTTCAGTTTATAAAGAGTTATGTAAATTGCAGACACCATGCATATGTAATATGCATTAGTTAATTTCCACATGGGCCGTTATGAAGGATTATATGATGCATGTAGATAAATATTGACTTGCAAGTTACGTATGCCATAATGTGCTGATTTGGCACCTTTATTGCCGAGCAACAGCTTGTGACTTTGTATTGGTCATAGGTAATAAGATAAGAAGGTGCTGTGCTAAGCAAGGTTGATTGACATGGTGACATTGTATTTGTAAAGGTAATGAGATAGGGAGGTGCTAAGCAACCTCCCCCTCCAAATATGTTTCGTATTACATGGGTTAAACAGACCTGCCAGCTCTTACGATTTTGCTGTAAGTCTTACGAAAATTACCATTAAAATACGGACTAACGGCATACAAGCAAAAACTATGGGAAAATGATCTTTGCCGAAAAATCCGGATAATTGGTTCATGTGTTCTATTTGGATCCGGGTTTCATATTAGAATTAGTGAAATTAGTTAGGGAACTAGACTAACTTTGCAGCAACATCCCAGATGCTTTAAACTGCACCTATTTGTTAATGCAAAGCGTCTGCATGATCAAACTGTTGATTGTAGAATTTTTTAAAAATGGCATCCCCAAAGTGATGCATGTTTAAGACAAAAGGGAAATTAAGCCTCTTGAAAAGTGTTAATAATCAACACAGAAGAATAAAAAGGAATATTCAGATTCTTGTGAGTAAGATATGGAAAGGACACAATTACATTTATTGGACATCACGTGTCAGTTTGAGTATGTTTGCCGTTGTCATATGAAATGGGAAAAGAATTACGTCAAGTTGAGAGATAGCAACAAGCCATTGAATTGCATAGGGTTTGGAACTAAAGTTTGTGCAACTGTACTAGTGGTAAATAAGGTCTATGCGTTCTTTACAAACTTTTCAGTTGAACATAATGTTACCGTCGCTGCGTCGAACTTTTAATTACGTTTTCCAGCTTTACAATAGCAGTTATTGATATTTTGTTACACCTAACTGAAAACTGGTCAATCATATGGAAAAAAAATCAGCTGCCTTACTGAGACGGACTTGTTGGGGTTGGCAGGTCTGGTTAAAAATTAGGGTAGGTAGGTAGGTAGGTTTTTTTTTTCTTTCTTTTATTTCATTTTTTTAAACATATATATTTTAATGATTAGTATATATAATGTACAAAGTGCTTCATGTACTGGGCTAAACAAGCTCAGTTAGATGCACAAATCAATTTTGGGAATTTTTCTTTTTTTTACCCATGGGCTAAAGGTGCAGTGAAAAGCATGGATACTCTGCCAACTGGAAACACACATATTTTTTTTGGTCTAAACAAGGTTGATGGACATGGTGGCCTTGTATTGGTAAAGGTTATGCAATAAGGATGAGTTAAGTAAGGTTGAATGATTGTAATGTTTGTATTAGGAATAGGTAATCAGGCAGGGAGGTGCTAAGTAGGGTTGATTTACATGGTGGAACTATGGATTACCTGAACAATTGGATTAGGAGAAATCATCCACTAAGTTATCAATAAAACTAATGCATGAGGTTTGCCATTTCTTCTAAGAGGGTGCTAAGCTATAATTGTAATTATAAGCTCTTTGTTTATTAGTAGACTATAAGCTTAATTACCATCTACTTGTCCAGCGGAGTCAACTGCTTTTACAACACTGTAACATATTGTTGCACTAACTTAGCATTATGCATTTTACTTTTGGGTCATCTACTTCAGAAGATAATGAGAAGGCTGGATGCCACGTTTTTGGCATATTGGTATTCAGCTAAATATGCTTTTGCAACCACCTGCATATAAAGACCACCTGTTTATTTATATCAGTTTTCATAATCCCCATATATGCATCAGTCAGTTGATATGCATCAGATCAAAAGAGCACCTGCTCATAAAGACCACTTCTAGGTGGTTGCTTGAATGTTTATTAAACACAGGCTTTATAGTGTTGTACCATCAGATATTGTAGACAGAAGTTGTCATACACAATAGGGCAAGCTTATGACATCATTGCCACATGGAAACAGTTGTTACACAGTGGTCAATTCTTGATTCTGTACAGTATTTTCAGTGTTACCAGAGAAGCATATTTCTTGTATTCTGAGTCATTTTTTTTCTGCTACAAACAGAATTTCCGCATGGAGTCAAGAATACGCAATGACTGTGTGACAGCTGGTTCTGTGCAGACCCACTTGGTCATATGTGTGCTTGAAATGCTTACAATGTTCAGTATGAGGAAAATAGATCACAATCCATTTCTGTACAAAAAATTATGAGATAGGTGTATAATAATGACAGGGTTTTGATGTGTTTTTTAAATGATGTTAGTCATACTGAAATGAGCCTGCTGTGTGTGTGCGTGTGTGTGTGTGTGTGTGTGTGTGTGCACACAAGTGAGTGGTGAGAAAAAAACAGAAGAAAAATGTGCAGTCAGACCAGGGGCTTGAACCTAAGAGCTCCCAACCACCTGACCTATACATAACCGAGTTATTTCAGTGGAAGGAAGTTAATTTTTGAGATTTTGTAATGAAAGTTGTAGAAAATTCCATAGGTCTGCCAGGTTGTCTTATATATTTAATTTCAACTTGATAAATAATTACATATATGCTTGAATCATCTGTCTTCTCAACACATTACTGTAATATACCCTCATAACTTGTGTCCTCTTTCATTTTATCTAGGTTATGCCTAGTTGTTGAGAAAAACTCCAGTACCGTGACTGCATGGAAGATGGGGAATAATGAGTCAGGTAGGTATTAGGCTGATAAATCAGCCCCTAACCCATGATAATATTTATTTTTGGGTTAGGGGCTGATATCACTTATTCATTAAAAGCTGCAATTATTTGCATCCAATTTTGGCTGCACATATATGTGTACATTTTGTATTTCTCATGGCTGTGGAGCTACCGTTGGCTGAATGGTTCTTTTGGTGACATGTACATTATATTTCCAGAGCAAATCCCATATTTGGTGACTTGTAAATTCACATGGAATTGCACAACCATCTATCCTGTGGCCATTTTGAATTTTGCACTAGATATGGCTGTTACCAATTACTGGTATGTGACTAGTGTATGCAGGTTTGTTCCGGAAAGATCTGCATGCAGCAAAATTGCACATTTTAATCAACAGGTGACATCAGACCCACTTATCGTCCATCAGTATCAACACAGATTTGGAGGGTTGATTTATCGGACTAGGTAGGTATATGAAATACAAATCATATAGCAATTAATAGTGTTTCCAGCTGCTCTAATTACAAAGAGGTCAGATTTATCATAGAGTAATTACATATTTGAAACCAATGTAAAAATACAAAATAAACATACAGGATTTGATATACTTACTTTATTGTGTTAATTGTTGTGCTTAGTGTTTTAGTTTTACACAAGTATCAAAGAAACGCATTGGCCCCAAAAGCACTAAAGATAGTCTACATTAGTTTTGCATCAGGTGTTGCCAGTTTATTTCATGTATATAACATGTAACTGAACAATAGTTTCACTTATACACATTAAACAAAGTTCCATTCATTTTGCACTGAAGCATAATACAAATTACATGTCAGCAATATAGAGAGTGTTAATTAACTGAGTGACTGTCTAAGTTGCAGTGTCACTGATAAGAAACTGAAATAGCCCAGAAATGGGGAAAGTATCATCTGAAAGAATAGAAGAAGGATGCATTTTGTTGAATCAAGAGTTAATTTATACAAAAGCTAGAGGTTCCCACAGATTTTATACTAAAACTAACATACTTCCACTGATTTTATACTAAAACTAACATACTTCCACCGATTTTATACTAAAACTAACATACTTCCACTGATTTTATACTAATAACTAACATACTTCCACCGATTTTGTACTAAAACCAATACATTCCCTACTTGAAAGCAAAAGAATATATTCAAATCACAGTAACACATGATATATACAGAAATGTAGATGATTTATTGAAATAAATAGTTCCAGTATTTCCATTAAAAATTTTCTGGCAATACTATGAAAAGTCCAGTTATGTCACTGCTGTTATTTGACAAAGATGTAAAGATGATTGAGATTCATTCATTGAGAATATAGACATGGTCTTTTAAATTCATTCACATGAATAAGAAAACTTGAATTTTCAAGTCATAACATGTTGTTTTCAGTGGTGTTATATTATGTTATTTATGTCTTTATTTGATTTAAAATATATAATAAATAAGTTATTGAATTTCTACAGAAATATACTTTTGTGGACTCGGAAGATCATCTGCCACTGCTAAAATAATTTCTTCATGGAAGTATTTAAAAACATATATATATATATATATATATATATATATATATATATATATATGTATTGATTTGGTTTGTTTTGAGCCTGGTTTTAAATAAATGGAAAACAAGACAACAGAGATGTTTATCTACTAATGACATTTTTACACCCATTTTGCAAGCAGGTCATGTACTGCTAGGCAAGAGGTTATGTTGACTGCTGTTGAGTGTAGTGTACTCCAAGACCTTTATTTGCAAACTCTTGTGTCACTGATGTTACACTGGTGTGTAAATGTTGACCATTCAGACTCCCATGGGAACAAGACACAAACATTGCTTTGTTGTCTTCGTTGTGTAAGCATGATGAGATACTATCACTTTTCCGACTGCGAAAAGGGGGGTGGGGGACATAACATTATTTCCATCGATCTATTCTTTAAATATATTTTTGCTCCATAACTTTGAAGGCACCTGAGATGAGGGGTTAACTTCGTATACCCCTGCATACATATTGTCACTAGAATATGTTTTGTTTTGCATGCTTGAGGTCTTCTCTTAAAGATCAGTGTCACAGGTCAATATTTTAAGGTTTCTTTTGTTTCTGCTTTATATCATGAAAGCTGTTTAAGGTACAGCGATGAACCATGTTCACTTTACACTTTTCAATTTGATGGCATTTTATATACCACAGTCAGGGTATTTTCTTCAATATTAAGGTCACTAATAAAAAAATTTGAAACCCATTTTCTACACTTTTGTTCTAAAACCCATTGAGATGCAGATCTGTCATAAAAGGTCTTAGTCCGATTTCATTATTGTGATTTTTTGGTGACCTCTCCATTGGTGGACAACACAAATTCATTGTTGTGCTTTTGGCTTGCTTGTTCTTTTAGATATTATTAGGAGGCCATGTGTCCAAAAGATTTGAAATATTACTGGGTTGACAAATTTTAGAATTTGTCAGGTGAGTGTGGAAAGAAAATTAGTTATGAAGGATCAAGAAACTTGTTTTTGATATGTTTCAGTTTAGTTCAAAGATCTGAAGATGATTCCAAGTTTTTGGTAAAACTAGAGGCTTTATATGGTAACTAGTTCAATGATGGTGCGAATGGGGTGTTGCAGCAGCAATTACAACTTTGTCTTCATCTTTCAGACCATCTACATACTATTAAGTATGGTCATGATAGGAAGTTCTAATTTTACTGAAGTTACATCTTGTAATGGCGAAGATTAAATATTGTTTTGGGGTCTTTGATTGGCAAGATAGATTTTGGAGTTTCTAGATGAATATATACTGAAAAATGGAATGACATTTGGTTTTTGAGTGTACAAGGTTTGGTATTTTGACCAAAGATGATCTGCAGGCTTAAATTAATTATAGGATAGGATGGTAGCATGTTGAATAGTTAATATTGTATGTATAAAACAAACTGTACATGGATCAAGCATCTGCATGTAAGATGGCTTGTGTATAATACTGAAGTCTTATATAATAGGAGTAAGACATTCAAATCTGCTCCCCAATTAGTGGTTGCCATGACTCGTATTTAAGACAGAATTAAGCTCTTCAAGTTTCTGTTTCAGATATGATTCAGAAGCAGAAAGAGATTCAAGGATTAAAATCTTCCTGGTAAATATTGCTTCATGCAAATTTCGATGGTGTATCTTGTGTACCCTAGTATATTAATAGGATTTGAAGATTGCATCAAGTAGCATGCTTCTTATGTAAATTTTTGCAGCATTGTGTGTAAATATTTGCAGCATTGTGCACTTACATTAACACTTGAGTATACCTACATATGTAAACTCACATTAACACTTGAGTATGCCTATGTGAACTCACATTAATACTTGAGTATACCTTCCAATGTGAACACATATTTATGCTTGAGTATACCTACCTGTGTGAACTCATATTAACACTTGAGTATCCCTGCCCATGTGTACTCACATTAACACTTGATTATGCCTACATATGTTTACTCACATTAACACTTGACTATATTTGCATATGTGTACCCATACAAGGACACTTGAGTATCCTTACTTGTATGCACTCACATTAGCAGTGAGTATGCCTACCTATGTGCAGTCACATTAATAATGAGTAAGCCTACCTATGTGCAGTCACATTAATAATGAGTAAGCCTACCTATGTGCAGTCACATTAACAATGAGTATGCCTACCTATGTGCAATCACATTAACAGTGAGTATGCCTACCTATGTGCAGTCACATTAACAATGAGTATGCCTACCTATGTGCAGTCACATTAACAATGAGTATGCCTACCTATGTGCAGTCACATTAACAATGAATATGCCTACCTATGTGCAGTCACATTAACAATAAGTATGCCTACCTATGTGCAGTCACATTAACAATGAGTAAGCCTACCTATGTGCAGTCACATTAACAGTGAGTATGCCTACCTATGTGCAGTCACATTAACAGTGAGTATGCCTACCTATGTGCAGTCACATCAACAATGAGTATGCCCACCTATGTCCAGTCACATTAACACAAGAATGTCTACCTTTGCTTCTGGGATTGTATTAAAAACAAACAAGACACCATATCTAGAAAACTCCTAGCTCCTTGATGGCCAAGTTGTCTAAAGCATTTACCATTCAGATCACTCACATCTCACCTCTGTCCATGTGGGCTGGTGGTTCTTCTCGGGGTCTTGCCTGAGTTCTTCTTCAACCAAATATACTGGTTACCATATGTAGCCTATCGTATGCAGGTAAAATGGTGTTAAAACCATAAACAAAATTATCTAAGCTGCTTTTTTGGTTTTGTCTCCTTTTTATATAGTAGTAGCAGAAGTGTGTGTGTGTTTTGGATTTTTAACATAGCTTTTAACAATATTTCAGTCATACTGTACAGTCTGCAGTGCGGCAGTTTATAGTGTTGTCTAACACTGGGGCATCATGCCGCAGACATGTAGCATGATGTCCCACCTAGTCACATTATCCTGACACCAGGCTGACCAGTCCTAACACTAACCTCTTAATGCTGAGTGCCTAGCGAGGCAGCTGTTAGTGCCATTTTCATAAGTCTTTGGTATGACTCAGCCGGGGTTCGAACCCGCAACCTCCCACATCTGAGGCAAATGCTCTAACCAATAGGCAACCAGAGCAGTCAGTAGCAGAAGCAATAATAATAATAATAATAGTAATAATTTTTTAAAAGTCTTATATTGAATCATTTCCTGGACATTTTTGCTTATAAATATCCAAGAACTTTATTAAATCTGTATTTTCAGTCCAACCAAAGCCTTTAAACAAAATACCATAAAAAGGACTTTGCCCAATGAAATCAAAATGTTCTGCATCTCTGATGCATACCAATAATCTGTATTAGTATAAATACATACAGTAGAATAAACAACAGTTTGAAAACTTACAATTTTCTGCATAAAAACTGTTTCGTCAAAAGTAGTGGTATCCTTAATAGAGAAACCATGTTTTGAGGTAGGGGATGTACTCCTACTGTATTATGATTGGGTCAGGATTATCAAAAAAACATATTTTACTCCAGAAATTGACTTCTTCTTCAAATACATTAGAAGAACAGGCAAGAGGAGTAGATAATTACATCCCCATACTGTAGTTTACCTTGTCGCTGCTTGTTACATTACCCGGTATATTGTAGGTTAGAAAACAGACCACTTTGACCTGTGCTCTCTGCTTGCTGAATCTTGTTATGTCCAGGATCCAGTGACAGGTTTCTGGTCATTGTTCATGGAATGAATATGTTGAGAATGATGAGTCCATTCATTCTTTGACAAACAGATGACTTTCATTTGATATTTTCCAATGTTTTTACAGCAACATTGGTTTATTGTTGATATCACATTACTATTTTTAGACCTCTTATGTGATAGGCATGTAGGTTGCGAGATTTGTGTAGTCATGTGACTGGTAATGCAAATGGCGAGTATCAGGTGGAATTTCATTAATGCTTTAATTTTATCTTGTCTGTCAGTGGATTAACAACATAATGATTATAATGCTTGAAATTTCTCAGAAAATAAATCATTTTTCTATCAATTTCATACAAGTTAGACTCAATGTAACATCATTTACATTTGCTAGGCCCACTGGTAAGTGGCTACCATTTGGTGGTGGCAAAGTCCAACTTTTTGATAGGCAGTTGACTCTGACCCCACAAGTCCAACATAAATGTCCCAATATCAAAAATGGGGTGGGAAGGGTCAGAGGAAATTCAGATTAGACAATGGGCTGCCATTCCTTATAGAGAGAGTAGTAAGTCAAATTTTGTGTAGTCTACAATGTTGAATCTTGGAGTTGAATATTGGTGCTAAATAATTATGCTATTGAACAAGTAATTTGAATATCAGTGTCGATTCTTAAATAGGTCACAGAATAATTGGGAGAAGTGTCCCTTGTATTATATATTATCCGTTAGTAAATTTTTAGCCCCTGTAAATATCAATACAGGTTTGGAGACTGGTAAATAACTTTTTTAATAAGACTGTCCAGTCTCCTTTTAATAAAGTAATATATTTGTATATAATTTTGAATGACTTTTTGTCAAAATTGAAATCAACCCTTTTGTAATTAAGTCTTAAAAGGTGATTTATTTATATTCAAATCATCGTAAGAAGTTTAGGTTGATTTTATTTTTTTAGCACAGAACAATTCAAGGTTAAAACCTTTTTCATTATGAGATAAGATTCTAACACATGGCATTTTTTTTTTTTTTTTTAAACTCCATGATAGGAAATGTTTACTTTGTATATTATGCATGTAAATTGCAAATGGTACATGTACCAAATGCTTGTACATGGTTTTGAATCGGCTGACGCTAATAAAATTTATTTTCCAAAATTAAATGCCATGTCTATCAGTAGATATTCTACTTGAGACACTGCTCTCTTGTTTTAAACTGATTATTCTGATTTCTTTGGAACTAAAAGTTTGAAAGGATAACAACTTAATTTTAGTAGTTCAATTTATTGTTTCCTCATACAACCATAATGCAGTTCAGCAAAGTAAAGTTAAAGAATCATGAGTCATGAAATAGAAATATCTTTTTATTTGAAAACTGCACGTTTTCTAAGATAAAATGTTCTTTAATTCCATTCATTAATGGTGATATGTGAGCCCTGAAAAGGATGAATTTCAGCCTGGAAAAAACCTGGAAATTTTTATTCAAAAAAAGGTGTGGGAACCATAAATTATGTTTTGGATAGATTTTAGGAATAATATTGCATATAACCAACATAGCTCGGGAACCATTCAGCATAAAATATGCCTTTTATGGGATAAGTCTCATCATCTTCATTTTGGACAGAGTTGTGGTCCCTGTTGAGCAAGTTCTTGTCTTATGGAAACTTGGAATTTACTCATCATCAGCATAGCTCAAGAACCATTCAGAAAACATATTCTGATGGAATCTAGTAAGAATATTATTTCATTGCTGTGCTTTTATGCATTTTGCCTGATCATTTTGTATTGTTATGGCCCAATTATTGTGGATATACCCTACTTGTTTCCACAAAGTTTGTCAGTTTACATCTCTGCTAAGTAGATTGATGCTGGTGGTGTCCATTGCAGTGTACCCATCACTAATAGCTCTTGTATTACAATTGCAAAATTACGGAGCTTCAGTGAGTAGATGATCTTTTGCTGAAAGGTCAAGGTCTTGGGGAAAAAAAATGTAACACATAATATGGTAAATAATTTATTTTCTCACCAAGGATACAAAAGTAAATAAAAAGATTAATTTTATTCACTACTTTCAGCCCCAGGTTAGAACTATGTATAGATGGGCAGGACACTGTCCAGAATTTTGCCTATGGCTCCAGGACAAACGACATATCTGTGGTGGACCTAGCAACTTTTCAAACAGTGACAGACTCAACAGGTTTGCAGTTTTTTTATACCATTGAAGGGAAATTGCCACAATCTCATTTAGATCTTTTCGCAGTACAGTAGAACCTGTCTTGAAAGACCACCTCTTTTGCCAAAAAATTATGGTCTCTCAAGGCAGGTGGTCTCCCATAACAGGTCACAATCCTATATAATCAACAAATTTGTGCACTGAGAATGTGGTCTCTCAGGACAGGTGGTCTCACACAGCAGTGGTCTTTCAAGACAGGTTTTTCTGTATAATGAAATGATGTGCTGTGTCCCATTAATTTGAATGTGTTCTTGACATTGTTTTTGACTCTGTTCCTGACATTATTTTGACTCTGTTCCTAACACTATTTTGACATGTTCCTGACATTATTTTGACTGTGTTCCTGACATTATTTTGACTCTGTTCCTAACACTATTTTGACATGTTCCTGACATTATTTTGACTCTGTTTACTGACATTATTTTGACTGTGTTGCCCATAATCACATTAATTTTTAGCATCAGGGCATACAAACAAACTAAATCTATATTTATTCCTGTATCATCATTTCTTTACGATAATTACACACTAACACCAAAGGTTTGAAGCCATGACCCTACACATGCAAGGGTTACATGGCCTTCTATCTATGATTGGTGGTCTCTTCTGGGTTCTCCATTTTATTCTACCTCAAAGGCTACATCATGCTGACATTTAAGATGTCAAGATTATATATTATAAATTGTAGACACTTGACATGCAGTCAGCATAAAATAATATTTAAAACTATTGCACGATAATTTTATGTTTACGTGACTCAGAATCATTACTTTTTAATCTTGATCCATAGTTCAGTGAATGAACCTTTTGTGACATTTTTCTGTTGAGATCTAATAACATTTGATGTATTTTCAAAGAACTGTTGTTCCTGCCGCAAGGACAAGGGGGCATAGTATAGCCTAATCCATTCATCCCAATCCTGTGTGTACAACTAGTCTCACAGTTTTTGATAAATCCATATGTGGTAGCCTTTTTTCAGGATAACCTAGTTCAGTAACACATCCTGAAAAGCTCTGGACCAGTTTGGACTAAATTTGAGAGGATTGGATTTTTAACAAGGTCAGCAGATGAGCAATATCCAGCCCACTTGGCATTCTTGTTGACAAATGTTACTGATAGTAGCATTTACTTTTAACCATGATATTATTCCACAGTGAGATCTGAGTGTATTGACAAGAGTTATGTCCCTTATCTGGCTTAACTCAGACTATTGTATAAATCTTGTGCACACAACTAGTCTCTCACTTTTGGAGAGATGCTTAAGCCTCTAATGGTTATGGACCAGTAGAGCATTTGTTGTCCATCATCCGTCTGTCCCGTAGCACAAGTTTGTATGGCCAACACAGTGACCATTTTCAAAATCTTTTATATCACTACTCCACCTGAAGAGATGGTCATATCAACATGGACTTTTCACCAGACAACTTCTTATGATGTCTAGTTTGGTCCTTTACGAAATGGTACCAATCTGACATCTGTAAGACTGCAACTGAAAGTCTTATAGCAACTTCTCTTGAATAGAAAGTCTTTCTGACATGGGGTTTACACCAGAAGACTTCTTATGGTGTCTAGTGGGTCCCAAATGAAAATGGTGCCAATCTCATGTCCATTATGGCCACCACAGTGGCCATCTTGAAAATTGTGCTATTGCTATTCCTCCTTAATAAATAGTAATGTTGTCTTGAGAATTTCATCAGATTACTTCTTATGACATCTGATTAACCTTAAATGAAAATGGAGCCACTTGCAAATTCAATAATGCCACCTTAGTGGCATCTTAAAATCTTGTTATATCGCTAATCCTCCTGAATGGTTGGTTGTAATGAACATGAGATTTTACTAAATGACTGCTTATTATGTCTAGTTGGTCCTAAAGAAGCTGTTGGTGCATGGACATCAATATAGCAACCTCAGTGGCCTGCTTAAAAATCTTGTCATCATAATTTTTCCGAATGGTCCAAAAAATTTGGGGTCAAGAATGTGCTGAAAAATTTACATCTTACCCCTAATTTTTTTAGCTGAACAAAGGAAATTCTCTCTCTCTCTCTCTCTCTCTCTCTCATATAAAACCCTGGTGGACTAATTGGCTAGGGTGTCTACCTCGGATGCAGGAGATTGGGGGTTTGAGACCTGGCCAAGTCATACTTTCAAAGACTTATAAAAATGTTACTAGCAGCTGCCTTGCTTGGTGATCAGCATTAAGATGTTTGAGTTAGGACTGCTCAGCCTGGTGTCAGGATATTGTGGCTGGGTGGGACAAGATCCTACAAGTCAGCTGCATGGTGCCCTTATGCTAGACATCACTTAAAACTAAAATTGTTAAAGCCATGTTAACAATCTAAATCACACACACACATACAAACTCTCTCTTAAAATTACAAATCAACCTTCTCTTTGCATTTTCTCTTTAGGCTTCCAGATTTCCATGTTGTGAAAGAATGCCGTCAGTTCTCCAGATACCTCATGGTGAACAAGGGCAGATTTTAAAATTTTTTAGACCAAGTCATGAAAATATTCTTCACTTAGGTGTTCTTTAACACTTGTGCAAACACAGGTCAAACACATCATTCCAATAGATGAACTGAGTTAGAGCCAAGGAAATTCTTTCTTCCATTTTTCCTTGAAGTTACATGCCACAGTTACTTGCAGTGCTCTGCTTCTTTTGATTTCTTGGCTAGTAATTCTGAGTGTATGTCATTTTCATCTGGAGATCTTTTATAGTCAGAAAAGCATGACGGTTTGTTTGTCTGGATGACTTGTTGCTAAGCCAGAAGGAAACTGCATGAGAGCAGTGAAGTTAAGGATGCCACTGTCATAACAATGCCTAAAATCAAAACAAACACAGTACCATCCCATGTTCTCTGCATTAAAGATTGAACAAATCATGATAATAGTGTATGAATCCATTGCTTCAGAAATACCTATAGCAACAAAAGTGCATAAAATTTTTCGGACATGCATCAATGATGCACAGATATGTGTGACGGGAAGAACTGGTTGGACTTAAATGAAAATGACAATGATCCAATAGGGCCATAACATGGGCCTTCTTTAAAATCTTGTTATCGCTACTTCTCCTAGATGGCTGGTCATATCGATACTTTGCTTTCACCAGTCATATCAACATTTCCACCAGAAGAATTCTTATGATGTCTTGTTAGTCCTAAATGAAATGGTGCCAATCTGACTTCCAATATGTCAATCACAGCAGTGGCTAATTTGAAAATCTTATTATTGCTGAAGAATATCAGAGATGGTTTCAGCACTCGGCAGTTAAAGGAAGAAATGATCTTATCTTGAAATCCTGGAAATTCTTTTTGGGCAGTAGGGTGACAGTCTCTTTGAGGGATTATTATTTTTACATTATTGGCTTTCTCATCACAAAACAAAGATGTGCATATTGTGCCAGCTTAAGATTCTGATGAATTTTGTGAGCTACATCCTGCTTTGAATTGAGCATTAGTTAGCAGTTGTACACATCTTAGATGTGTAGGTTGTCTTGTTGTTTTGGCTTGGACATGTTAATGACAGATATTGTTTTGGCTTGGACATGTTAATGACAGATATTGTTTTGGCATGGACATGTTAATGATCGATTGTTTTGGCATGGACATGTTAATGACAGATATTGTTTAAATACTTCCATACACTTCTGACTAGTATATCATGAAAGAAAGTGAAGTTACTATAATTAATTATCAGTGTTCCTGTTTATTCCAGATTTGTCTTTATCTCAGGAAGTTAGCTATCTATCATACCTGGGACATGGCACAATTTTGTGTTGTTGCAGAAATAGTGGTGACCTTATTGTCCTTGACCTCAGAGACAAGAAAGTCAAGGTGACACATTCACCTTGTCTGGGTAGACAGGCAGCTTTCTGGACTGCAGTAAAAAGTGTGGATGGGTGTGCAACAAATCAAGGAAAAACTCTTCTCATCCAGCTCTCCTCAGAGGGGCAGTTTATTATTCTAGACCCAAGAAAGATTAATGAATGTATATGTGGGGCAACAACTCACAAGGGAGCTAAAACAGATAGCGAACATATTAATCTGCAGGTGAGATTTTATGACATGCAGCACTGAATTTAAGGATGATATTTAAGATTAAATCTCTTAAATATTTTAGAAACTTTTCAATAATTATGTGTAAATAAAAGTTGTAAATATATATAGTTTGGAGATGAATGAATGTAATATCTTAGATTAATCACAGTTTATAATTTCATGTAAATTGTTATCCATAATGAGCAACTGATTATGGTATTTCTTCCTGTCACAGTAATTTTTTGCATGGCTTTGGTGGTTTGATACTTTTTTATAACCTGTCTACCTTCATTAACAATTTAAAATGGATTATTGGTAGAATTAAAGCACTATATTGGATGTTACTTTTAATACAAGTTCTAATTGATCAACAATCACTTATCTGAATCTTCAAAGTGTGCAACCAGATTGATATTTGTTATTTCAGACAGTTGATATTAGCTGAATGTAATATTTATATTGCAACACAACTTGAATATATGAAGTCTGCATAAATTCTAATGAAATGACCATACAGTTGTTTATTTGTCTAAATACAGGTATCTTCTTGTCAGAAGTATGTCTCTACATCTGGTTAGTATTTTTAGTACATCTTATGAATTACATGGAGGGGGGGGGGCTATGGTGGGGAATGCATGTTGCATGTTTTACAAATACAAATCTGTGTCTTTTGTGCTTGGGACTGATTAGTATTGTTTGGTTGCCCATAATGATTAAGTGGCCTTGGGTGACTGAGTGGTCTGAGGCATTCATCTTTACAAAGCACTCGCATATCTCAGCTCTGTTTGTGTGAGTTCTGTCTTGGCTTAACTAATGTGGGTATGTGAGAAAGCTCTCCAGTAACTTCCTGTGGGTCAGTGGTTCTTCCTGGGGTCTTCCTCTGCCAAATATACTGGTCGCCATGTATAGCCTCTCATGTACTGAAAAATGGTGTTAGGTCCCACAGAAACAAACCAAAGCATAATAAATGTGAATGTTAATGTTTATCATAATTACAGTTAGAAATGCATGGACTCCCATTCAGACAGAAATATTGATCCCTACCAGCTGTGGAGTATGTAATTGGTGTATCCAATAAAGTTCTCCATCTTTCTGATTAATGCTGCAGATCTGAATCACATGGATGACTTGTATTATCTGATGCTGAACAGAGTTTTTTGGTGTGTTCAGTTTGGTTAATTGCCTTTATGGCAACACTCACAGTCCATATTACTAGCCCCTCAGGGTGAATTCTTAAAAAAGTAAGACTTGCAAATGTTCATCTGTCGTCAACACATCAACATATGACAGTGGTATCCTTCATCTTTGGTCTGCCACAATGCCTGTGATCTTGTATTAAATTTTTCAGTTAGGATTAACTATAACTATGGCAACAGAATATTTGGATAACATTCTTTGATGAGACCTCTAATGAATTTTCTTTTGGGTGTTTCATGAAATCATTTGTAAGGAAGTTATACCCCTGATTGCCTGTTTTCCTGACTTTTGTTTTACATCACACAACTTGACTTAGATGAGTCCTTGAATGTATTAAAGTTTAAGCAATCATTGACATCCTTTGTGGGAGTTATATCCTAGATTGTGCATCCTCCTCAAATTGGTGTCTGCGTTTTAACTTTACAAAGGTTTATTGAACTGCAGCCAAATTTGGTATGAGGCTTGATGCTGAAAAGACCCTGAGCAGGTTTGATTTCCCGTGTTCTGTGGCATCATTTACAAGAGTTATGCCCCCTAATTGCTTGTCCTTTTAGCTGGTTTCCACAGTAGAGCTCAAGATTCATAATCCAAGGGTTGCTGGTTCAATACCAGCCCATGTCAGCCTATGTCAGCAGCCTTATTGTGACATTGGGAAAAAGCTTTTAATTCCCGTTTCCTCTGCATGATGTCACCAATCATATGTTGAGAGTGCCATTAATAAGCAACCAACAAAGCAACCATTTAACAAGGATTGTTGGATTGCAACCAAATTTTGATACTTTATACTGACATGACCTTGAATGAGTTCAATTTTCTGTATTCCACAGTATCATTTAAGAGTTTTATGTAGCCCCTTCTTGCCCATTCCCTCATTAAGTACCCAAGGGGTAAATTGTAGTGAGCGTAGGTCCTTTGCAATGTTCACATCACTTATAGTTCTAGTTTATTTTCATGCTGTCAGTCATAATATTAAAGGTAACATTTAGCATATGGTATTGATTATATGGCCTGGATATACTGAATTTACTGTTATTGATCAAATTTTACATTGCTAAAGTAATATGATTGACATTAATTGTCATAGGATTAACAGTAAATGTCATAGAATTGACAGTAATTGTAGTTGGATTGACAGTAAGTATAATAGTATTGATGGTAAATGTAATAGGATTGACAGCAGTTGTAGTAGAATTGATAGTAAATGTCATAGAATTGACAGTAATTGTAGTTGGATTGATAGTAAATGTAGTAGGATTGATAGTAAATATAGTAGATTGTCAGTAAATGTCAAAATGTCATAGGATTGACAGTAATTGTAGTAGTATTGATAGTAAATGTAGTAAGGTTGATTGTACATGTAGTAGGATTGATAGTAAATGTCATAGGATTGATAGTAATTGTAGTAGTATTGATGGTAAATGTAGTAGGATTGACAGTAATTGTAGTGTGATTGACAGTAAATGTAGTAGGAATGACACTAAATAACAACTGTAGTGTATTTGTGACATCAAATCTTGTAATTGATTGTGTTTCCTTAATGTAAACACTTAACACAATCACCTTTCATAACTGCTTCTTTCATATTTTTAGGATTTGATGGTGAGGTGGATGTATTCTGCTTTGATTCATTTAAAAACTCTGATGAGAACAAGATAGGACCAGTCTTCACCCATGAAGGTCATATAACTACATGTGAGGAGCCAATCACAAGTGATTTTACAGTGACTGCTCATCTTCAGCATCCTCTCCAGGCATCTTTAATCCTTTCAGCTGCATCTGATGGGTCACTTCATGCATGGGAATATATCATTAAATGAAATTATCGTACTGTGATATACGATTTGAGAAAACCTGTGCAGGACAATCTGATAATTAGGTTATTGATAGCAACAACAGTATCACATTATTATACTAAATATAAAAATGTTTAGATATTCGTCATGGTGTATCTAAACTTCAGAGAGGTTTCCAAGCAAAAATGATGATATAATCAGCAGAGACACTTTGAAAAAAAGATGCTTTAATACAGATAAATCAGATGCTGATAGTAAACATGGAAATGTACAAAAGTGTTATTTAAGCCTCCACATGTGGCATTTTAAATTAATGTAATCATACTATGTTTATATTTTAAATGAATGTAATAATACTATGTTTACAGAATTCCTTATTGATTTAATTAGAACTTGGTACCTGCTTGTTAAATTGATCAGGACTTTGAAGTAATCATCTTGTCTGTACATTCATGCATCCATGCTTTTGTTTTCGATAGGATTTTGATTGCATTTGGTAAGTAGGCTTATAGTGTGAAGATCTTTGTTGAGTAGGATAATAAGTGACAGTGAATATAGATGATGTGATATTGCATCTGATTGGCTATTATTGTTGTGATATTGTATCTGATTGGCTAATATTGTTAACAATAGCATCCTTATTTCTGATCAGATGTATGACAATGCAATAGCTAAATGGAATATTGTGAAATGTTCAGGCCAAATTAAAAAATTTCAGATAAAAAAAAAAACACTTCATGTGTTAGTAATTTATGTACTAGTGTATGTGGATGTATTAAGTATATGTATTCCATTGTAAGACTGAATCATCCTTGGATATTCAGAATTCACTTGTTTTCTGTCTGAGCCTGACATAGTTTCTCAAGTCCACTAAATATTTTCTTGTTTGTAAAGTAAATGTGTTTTATACTTGCTGGCCTTCCCTGATAAATATTTTGGCATCACACTCAGTTTCTCTGCTTATTATATCAATAGTGTAGCTATAAAATTGTAGGCATCAATATATTGATCAGTAGGCTCTCTAATATCAGCACGTCTTTCACAGTATCAGTTTTAGTTAAGCTTTATTATCCCACTTTAGTTAAACCTTTTAGATTGCAACTTCAACAACAATTAACATACATATTGCAAATTCATCTACTATAAGGTACTGACTGTTTAACATAAGAGGTGGGTGGCTGTGATTTTCTTTTGAGCTTAAATATTTTCATTTCTTTTATCTCAAGACAATTTTTTTTTCTTCAAAATAATATCACGATGGAAATTAAATAAAGAGTGTCAGAACATTCAGTGTTTTATCTACAAATGGCTTCATGTAAGTCATCTGACTCATCAAGGCAAAAAACTGTGAGTCAAAATCCAATCCTATGAGTCCTATTCAAGCTGATGATCAGTATCAAGTAGTTTTTAAAAAAATAATTATATTGTTTAAATACACAACAAAAATATTAGTTATATAATGTGACTAAAGCCAATAAGGCAATTCCTTTGCCAGAAGCATCTGAACATTCTGTATTTGTTAAAAATCTTGTTGATGGTTTCATATCATCAGAAATAATCTGAGCATACATGACAAGGCGTCTATTGTTGGCTATGTCAGTACTTTCATCTGCCATTGCTGTCACAAATGACGCATTTTGCAGGTCATGTATAAAACTATCCTCAACAATGTTTGATAGGCTCTTCAGTACCTCTGAACAGGTAGTAGTCAAGTCATATTGAACAGCGGGATTCTTCAAAATGCCAATGGCATCAATTTCTTTAGCTGTTAAGTCGTGTATTAAATTAAAAAGAGATTTGTATTTTAAAAAAGGGATGTCTTTTACGCTCAGCCAATGTACACACTTAAGTAGCACTTTCGCTGCTATGTCTTGTTTGTAAAACTGCATTAAAATCTGCCTGGTGTTGTGAACCTTCTAGAGGTCTTGGAAACGCTTGATCACGTGTATTTGGATGCCAATTTTTTTATCTGGGACGCAGAAAATCACTTTGGCCGGAGTCCTCTATACACATGTAATAAGTGGGCGGCAAAATTCAAAGACTTGCCAGTCCTGCTTCAGCCACCTGCTTAGTGAGAAAATGTATTGATCACTTAGCTGTGCTGATATTTACAATTACAGAATTCATTGGCTGAAAGACCCCTTGATGTACATGTTGTCATTATAAGAGTACATCAAAAGAACATGACGCAATAACTGAGCAGAAAGTTCAAAGACTTTGACTGGTGGCAGGGTAGAGAAATGTGCTGATATTTACAATGACAGAATTCTGTGGCTGAAAGACCCCCTGATGTACATGCTGCCATTATAAGAGTACGTCAAAAGAACATGATGCAATTAGCTGGGCGGCAAGTTCAAAGGCTTTGACTGGCAGCTGGGTGGGAAAATATACTGATATTTACAGTGATTGAATTCAGAGGCAGAAAGACCCAGAGATGTACTTGTGGTCATTTATAAGAGTACATGAAGTAAACCACTTTAGGTTTCATAATTATGTTCATTTCTGAGTGTAGGGGAATAAGCAGTGCATGTGACCTCAGAATCAAGACATGTTGAGACTTGGACAAAATGCCATTCACAAATTTGGATAGTATTTTGGAGTTAAACGGCAGACTGATGAAGATTGTAATGAGATTCAGAAGAGAGCTAAGTTGCTAGAACTGAAAGTTCAGATGGGACAGTCGCCAAGTGTAAGAAAAGTTTGTGATGCCTAGCTTAGTGCTTGGAATAAGACCTTCCTTGGATTGACAAAATTCAGTCTCACTCTGATGGACAAAAGAGAGCTATGACAATGTTATAAAGAATGTAAAATTAAACTTGGTGGCAACCAATAGTTCTTCTAATTTGCATAGTTTTCTGGGAGGGGACTGCAACTTTTGCTGGTGTGACTCCTATTTTTACCAAAATGAGTTTAAAATCCTAGCGAGACCTCTGCCTTCAATCAACAGTTTGTTTTCTGGCAACCCAGCATGCCTTCCCAGTGTACTGTTCTAAAAGTTATTGTTTTTTGGCACATTTGGTCATCAAGGTTTATTTTAGCCTCTGTACATATATGGCAAAACATAAAGGTGTCTTCACTGTCACATTCTTCACTCGACTTGCCTTTTTTTTGAAAACGTAGCCAGCTGTATGTTTTCAACCATTGCTACACAAAATTACGTTTTATCTTCAAGTAACCATTACATCATCTTTAGATGATGAAGGCTCCACTGGTTTGATAACAATACTATTATTGACGGTTGGTTGTAAAAACACGGTCCAAAAGCTAATTTCGTTTGTTTCGGATCTATTTTAAGTTTATTTACCTTGGACGCCATTTTCATTCGAACACTGCTAGTATTGTGGAACAACGCAAGGCATACAATTGAGGGAATGAAAATTGTTGCTTCTTTGCGTGACAAGGATGCGCATAAAATAATAGTTTCTCGTGAGAATCACAGTAAAATCACATGTTTATTTTTCGCCTCTTTCTTGTGTGGTGATTTATGGTTCTAACATACTGTTGCTACAAATGATGTGACAGTTACAGGTCACATAAAGTCAGCTCCAGGCTCCACACTCATTTGTAGCCCTATGTATTATGATAACATCAGCATAAGAAACTGATGTGCACGTGTTTTCTCTGTTTGAGCAAGTTGTTATCTAGCCAATGAAGTAGTTAGACCAAACCTTTATTTTGTGTTATTCAGCAAAACATAACATTGGGTGCATCAATTTACGTACCGGCGATGATTTTTAGACCAAACCTTTGTTTTGTGTTAATCAGCAAAACATAACATTGGGGTGCGTCAATTTACGTACTGATGTCGACATTTGTGCGTCAAATCGGAAAATTCTGCGTATTTGACACATGACGAATGGGTAGATTAAACACCGACATTGAATACTTGATGCCTGATATAAATGCAGCATACCATGGTACGAATCATGGTACTTGAGAAATACTGTGATACAAAATTTTTCAAGGTACCCGACTCTACAGCTTGATATTGAGGAGACCCTGTATGAGTTTTATACATTGTTGTTTTTCAGAGTTAAAATCCCAGATGGTAAGACCCACTCACTCTTGTTTCTGCACAGTAACTTCCTTACCTATTGGATTTCATCCAGATTTGGTATGCAGCCTGATATAGACACGACTTTGGGTTAGGTCATTAGTCAGCATTCTGCATCCATGCATTGTGGAGTTATGACCCCTGACTCAGATCCAACCACTTTGTTTCTACACAATAACTCTCTTAATTATTCCCTTGGCAACGAAGTTTGGAGGTATATGTTTTGTCCATTCATTTATGCGTTTATTCGTTCAATTTGTTCAGTCATTACCCTCTCAATATTTATTTACTCTTTCAGATTCTATGTCATCTACACTGATGAAAATTGGTATGTCATTACATCATAGGAACATGGCCATTCAAAAACTGGGGCACTTTGATACAGTTCAACACCCGAGTAACTTTTGTATCTTCAGCTTTTTCAATCATTATCTTGTACCCTGTTTCATTTACACTGATGAAAACTGGCATGTAGATCTTGATGAAAATAGCTCAACCCTCAAAAACTAAGTCAATATGCTTTAATTTGCATGTTTGAGTGATTATTGTGTTTTGAGGTGTTCATTCATTACACCTCAGATATCTTGGATCCCATTTTACCTACACATGAAAAATTGGTATGTGATTACATCTTGATGAAAGTTTCTAAAAAACAAACTATGCAGCTTTAACCTGATTTGCACAATTAAGTGACTTTTTTATTTTCAATTCGTATTTTACACCCTCAGTATCATGGCCCCTATTATACATACACCAATGAAAATTGTTTTGTGGATGTATCTCAGTGAAGTAACTGAACCATACTGAAGCTTGGACACTGTGACCCAATTTGCATGCTTGAGTGGCATGATAGTTTCAGCTTTTGCACTCAATACCTTACACCCCATTTCATGAAGATTTTTTATTGCATCTCAGGTGAAGTAAATTAACCATACCCACACTAGGTCAATCCGACATAACTTTCATGCTTGATTGACTTTTTACTTTTTAGCAGTTCATACACGACACCTCATAATCTTGGACCCTATTTCGCCTACACTCATGAAAACTAAATGTTTGAGTAAATTAGTTTTTCCCTGAAGATACTCATCTGATCACATTAACATTACAAAAAAAACTCCACTACCTCTCAAATCCAGTGCTTCTGGAAACACTAAATCTTTCATCCTCTTGTCTATATACTTTATCAGGGGAAAGAACTCTTCCAAATTACCCCTATCTCTTTCCAGTGATGGTCATGTGACATGTACTGATTCTGAGAAACAAATGTTTATATGGCAAGACAAAAATGGGGGTAAATCCAGCAAAAGCTATATACCCATGAGGAAATTATGCTATCATTTAATTGGATCTGGTCGTCGACTGGGCTGCAACCACTAGACCCACCAGATTCTGTTCCATTTCGTGATGCTTGATTTTAAAGACAGAACTTAGGAACCTTTTCTGCCAATGGGTTCAGTTAAGTCTTGGAATTAAAATGTTGCATTCAAAGGCTCACTTGAGTCAGAGGGGCCAAAATTTTCGTTAGGTTCATCTGGTCTCATGGGGCTTTAGTGGTTATGTCATGTTTCATGGCGTTTACCACGAGAAAAAGGCATTGTGTCTGGTTCCATGGCTGTTTTATGTGCATTTCAAGTAGTGCCTGAAGGCACGGACCAGATTGTGCTTTGCTGATTCTGTCTTCATATCAGTCAAGATTGAGTAAGTAACTACTTGCTGATGCTATCCCATCTGTAATGAATTGGAATTCAATCATTAGGTCCATCAAAAAGGCATGCAGCTCACTCGCCCTGCAAGCCAAAGTTGGGCTATTAAAAAAAAATGTTTTGTTCGATCATAGCATCAGTTAGGTTCTGGCGTGATGCTTGAATTGAACTAAGTTGAGCCATATCAGAAGCCATGAACAGTTCAAAGATGTTTATTTTCTAATATTAATGTATTCATTGGAGAAACTGACATGTGCATGCATCTTAACAAAAGTAACTCAACCATACCAACACTAGTTCAATGTTAGTGTGATCGTATATTCATGCTCAAGTGACTTTATTTTTGATTATCTGTTCATTTCATCTATACTTATTGAAATTGTGATGTGGATGTATATCAGGACGAGTGATCCTGTCCTAAAACTACACTTGTAATTTTCATGATTGATTTAGTTTTGTATTTTCAGTTAACTGTTTTATCCTTAACATCTTGGACCCTCATTTCTCGTCACTTATGAAACTCAAGAATGGTAACTCAACTATACTAGGTCATGGCAACCTAATTTTCATGCTTGAGACTTTTAGTTTTAGCTATGTCGATGCATCTAATGGAGAGTAACTCGATACCAAAAGTAGGTAGGGGTCCATAGTGGCTCAGTGGTTAGTGTAACTGACTTGCAACCGAAAGGGTGCAGGTTCAGATCCTACCACAAGACCAGCCTGGTTTAGCTACTGTGGTGTGTCCTTTGGCAAGGCACTTAACTCCAATTCCATTGGCACTAAATAACCTTCTTGTGTTCCTGTGCAGTAAAGCAACCAAGCAAAACAAAAATTAGGTCATTCTCATCTAACTTTCAATCCCGAGTGATTGGTATTTTTCTCTTTACTAGTCTGTATGATTTTGGCTACTCTAAATGTTCACCATTAGGGGATTATGAGTGAACAGCCCATTATTAATGGATTTCATGTGCAACTTTATATCGATGAGACCTTGGCTAAGTTTGATTGTTAGCCTTCTGCATCATTGTTTAGCCGAGTTATAACCCTCAACTGTCTGACCCACCCATCCACTTTCATTTAATGACAGTAGCATATATACTCACTTATAAGTTGATATTTGTTTTACTGAAAATTCACTTCATGCAGAGTTGGAGTGGTCTTATAATCATGACAGGCCAAATGTTTCATAAATCTGAGGTGAAACTGAAAACTCGATATGTTTCTAGTAAAAAAAAAATTGTCAATTCAAAATCTTTTTGTTTTTATACCAGTAATCCAGTCCAGAAATGTATATATGGTATTCACAGTGTTTATCCATTTCATTATGGTATTTATTACTCAGTACTCATATGTACATTTCTTTGGATTTTAATAATTGTAAAGTATTAAATATTACCGACCATAAAATGAATTGTCCATCAGTCTTGTTTACCAGCAGTCTTTATTAGATTAGTCAATATATTGCTTCCATTTTTGTGCAAGTCCAAATAAACTGTTTTGCTGTACCAACACTGTGTTGGATGCATTACAAGTTTTGATTTGATTCATATTGGCCTTTCCCATAAGCCAGATCTAATTCCTATGTTTTAGTTCAAAAGTTATCTGCAAGTGCACATGGATCGATAAGCCCTAGGCTTGTAAAGGCAGCCTTTGATTAAGCTGTGAATTTGATACTTGTTCGTAATCATGCTGCACAATCGACACCTGTTGATACATTTCACAAACTATGATCAGAGTATCACAGAACACTGGCTCAGTCTCTACAAAATCACCTGCTGATGACAGTAAAGATGAGAAATCGGAGTTGGATGATGTTTATAACCAGACAATTATGAGGATTTCAGAACTTTATTTGGTCACTCTAATGATGAGAATTAATTCTTGGGCTTTGTACCAGATCAGGCAGTGACATTCATGAATGACAAAAGTGTGGACTTTCACTAATTGCAAGACATAGAAATAACACATTATGGAATATTGTGAATAAGATCATTCGGGGCTACTGTTTTTATGCCAGTATGTGACATATATCAGGATTTATCATATAAGTGGATTTAAAATGTCAAGCATTAAGAATTTGTATGGAGTGTAGTACATGAAAAAGAATAAAATTTAAGCTGTACCTGCTTGTGACTTATTCCACTCAATAATATAATTGCATTTATAATGCACTGGTTTTGTCTTTATTTTTCCTATCTATCGAGTTTGGCTTGTTTATATTTCAGAAGTGCAACTTGGACTCACTGATGACAAGTCACCCCATACAGACAGATTTGATATGGAAAGCACCTGTTACACCCTGACTGAGAAGAGGGTAAAAAAGATATTACTTTTTTCAGCCCTAAAAAGGAATTGGGGGCCAACTAGTAAGCAATTATATATGGAAAATGCCTCAAGTATTATTGGATTTCAACCAACGTTTTGTATACTGCTTGATGCTGATGAATCCTTGGTCAAATTCGATTACAGACATTCTGTGTCATTGTTCAGCAGAGGTATAGACCCTGATTGTCAGACCACCTTTGATTTTCACACAATAACTCCATTATTTTAATATTTCAATCAAATTTATTGTGCATCTTGACACTGATATGACCTTGTTCGAGTTACATTGTCACCTTTATTCATCTTGTTGCAGAGAAAGGCCCCTTAATTTTCAACTCACCTACATTGAAAAAGGCCCCTTAATTTCCAACCCACCTACGTTTGCTTCTGTGCAGCAACTGTCATAATTATTATTGGATTTCAATCAAACCTCTGAAATGTTAACTTAGACTTTTGTTGTTCTTTGGGGGCTTCATCACAACCCAAGTCCTAGCTGTCTCCAATCCTGAGAAATTTCAGTTGTTTCCATTCAACAAGAGGTTCCCATATATGCATCCTAAGTATTAAACAGTCCCCAAGTCATCATTACATGTTCAGCACTTCGAATCAATTAACAAGTCCCAGCAGAGAGAACCTTTTAAAGCAATCAACTTAAAACTAGCCACTATCTTGAGCACACCTCAATGGATTCCCAGTCATGCACAGTTGGGTGAGGTGAAAGACACATGGAAAAGGCTGCCAAATACTTAAAATCCTACCTTGGTAACCAAGACTGAAACTAACAACCAAACATAGCCAGGCTTTGTTTAGATTATTCATGCATCACAGATTTTACTTGCAGGAGTTCAGTTTTCACTGTGGGAGTTCTCACACGGAGCTAATTTCAACTTGCCCAACACTCAATTTGTGCAATTATTGCAGTCGTGAGAGCATTTTGGACAGAGTTATGACCCATGTAGTTCAACTTAATATCTTTACAACGGATGCTGCTTGTATTGATAAATCTTAAAGTGTTGGATTTCTGGCATTCTACGACTCATGGCTACTGAATGCCCATTTTACGAGTCGAGGCTACTGAATGAAATTCTATGAGTCATGGCTACTGAATGCCATTTTACAAGTCAGAGCCACTGAATGCTCATTCTGAGTCATGGCTTCTGAATAAAATTCTAAAAGTCATGACCAATGAATGCCATTCTATGAGTCATGGCTGCTGAATGCCCATTCTACGAGTAATGGTTACTAAATGCCATTTTACGAGTCATGGCTTCTGAATGCCATTCTACAAGTCATGGCTACTGAATGTCATTCTACAAGTCATGGCTACTGAATGTCATTCTACATATCATGGCCACTGACTGCCATTCTACGAGTCATGACCACTGAATGCCATTCTATGAGTCATGCCACTGAATGCCATTCTAAGAGTCATGGCACTGAATGCCATTCTATGAGTCAAGACTACTGAATGTTGATTCTGTGAGTTATGGCTAGTGAATACCATTCTATGTGTCATGGCCACTTAATGCCATTTTATGAGTCATGGCTAATGAATGCCATTTGACGAGTCATGGCTACTGAGTGCCATTCGACGAGTCATGGCTACTGAATGCATATTCTATGAGTCATGGTTATTGAATGCCCATTCTACAATTCAAAGCTAATGAATGCCAATCTATGAGTCATGGCTACTGAATGCCATTCTATGAGTCATGGCTACTGAATGCATATTCTTTGAGTCATGGTTATTGAATGCCCATTCTACAATTCAAAGCTAATGAATGCCATTCTATGAGTCATGGCTACTGAATGCATATTCTTTGAGTCATGGTTATTGAATGCCCATTCTACAATTCAAAGCTAATGAATGCCATTCTATGAGTCATGGCTGCTGAATGCCATTCTAAGAGTCATGGCCACTGAATACCATTCTGCAAGTCATGGCTACTGAATGTCCATTTTATGAGTCATGGCCAATGAATGCCATTCTACGAGTCATGGTTACTGAAAGTCATTCTATGGG
Source organism: Megalonaias nervosa (assembly GCA_016617855.1). NCBI lineage: Eukaryota > Metazoa > Mollusca > Bivalvia > Unionida > Unionidae > Megalonaias > Megalonaias nervosa. The sequence continues at coordinate 30,853 of JAECUM010012087.1, forward strand.
TCATGGCCACTGAATGACATTCTGCGAGTCACGCCTACTGAATGCCATTCTATGAGTCATGAATACTGAATGACATTCTATGAGTCATTGCTACTGAATGACATTCTATGAGTCATGAATACTGAAAGCCATTGTATGAGTCATAGCCACTGAATAACATTCTACGAGTCATGGCTACTGAATGCCATTGTACAAGTCATGGCTACTGAATGCCATTCTATGAGTCATGGCTACTGAATGCCATTCTACGAGTCATGGCTACTGAATGCCATTCTACGAGTCAAGGCTACTGAATGCCATTCCACGAGTCATGGCTACTAAATATATCCATTCTCTCCCAGCACCAAGTTCTTCTGTTGAAGGTCCTACAAAACTGTAGTAAGTGGGTCCCTTTGCAATGCACCCATTACTAATCTGTCTAGTTTCTTTGAAATTTTGATACAAATAAATAACATGCAGCTTGATCATTTTATTGATCAAATTTATTTCAATGAAATACCTACATGACTTATATCAGTAATTTATCTGAATATATAACGCAATCCAGGGATTTACAAATCCACCTGCCTGACTCCTGGGACAAGCTCAAACCTGGCTTGGGCAAGCTAAACTTTCCAAAGTACATACTCACAAGCAAGTCAAAATGACTGGTGGAGGGAGGGGCTATGTTTTGTTTGTTATGTTGTATGTTCAGCAAGGTTTATTCCCTGGGATCTTGCCACAGTTTATATATTAGCACCTTATTTAGTTTTATATTTATACCTTTTTTAAGTGCGTATATCTACCACATTCTTCTATTATAAAAGTATGTGCTCTTCAGACTATATCTGCATTCTGACTCTTTCTCATCTCCATGTATTATTAATGTATATATTATTTTTTGATAACTTTAATTATCTGCATATGGTATTAAGGTGCCAACAAAGATTTTAAAAAAATTAAATATTACATGATTTCCTTAAAATATCCCTTATTTTATTTATCTCAGTTCTGTACACAGGTTGGGATATTATGTTTTGGGCAGCTCAGATTTCCCAAGGGAAAGTTCAATTTTCCAGCTGTCTTTTACAAAATGTGTAAGCCCTGGACTAAATCACAAATACAGAAATGGAATATTCTCTTGAGATTTGTTCATTTCCAGTATTATAACTGTCAAGACTGCACAGTCTGCAGAGCTTGCTGAAGTCTCCGAAGAGTTTCGCTTTTTCCCAGAATTTGCATCATCTCTCCAACTGAGGGACCTTGCTGTGAAAAACAAAATAACAAAAAAGCTGTTAGTAAATTTAGTTTCTCAGAGAATACTTACCTGATCACTTTAACATCAGAGATTAAACTGCATTATTATATGATCATTTTTTCTCCGTTAACTTTACACTATCAGAATCGTGCAGTAGTATTCCATATTTTTTTCATACAGCATGACACGTGTCTAAAAACAGTATAGCATGTTAGTAACTACTCTGTAAACAAACAATGTATGCTTATTTAGTACACATTTTAGCTTTTGGTTTATTAGATTTGATTGTGGATGAACTAATAAAGCTGTTTTGTGCATCTGAAAATAGAGATGATAAAGTTAACAATGTGGACAAGTTCACTGAGTCACAAATGAAACTTTCAAACAAGCAAACAAATGAACATGATATTCACAATTTCAACAACAAAAGTGAGAGACAGTAATTGAAAACACCATTCTGATCATTTAAATAGTTATTTAGGAGAAAAATCATAATGTTTTGCAAATAGAATGGTTCAGACTATGACCAGTGCTCTCTTGAGTCTACAAAATTAGCACAGAAAAGCATACTGAGGCCAAGGGATATCACATATCCATCATACCATTTTACAACACATAATTCAAGAAAAAATGCAGCCAAAGGTTTTGGTAGCAAACTAAAAGTCTCAAAGCCAATAAGCCAAGATGACAAAAAGGTATTTCCACTGTCTAAATGGACTGTCACACAACAGCTGCTTGCTATTTTCCCTGTTTAACTAGTTTGATACAATGTTAGGCTTGCGATAGAAGACATAAAATGTATGATACAGGTCATAGCTGGGGTCCTCTAATAGCGAGCATGCAGTGACAGGGCATCAACATATGTCTTCTGTAGCTGATGATAAGAATGGTAATAAATATATTTACATTATGCATCTTGAATTTCCTCAGAATGTACTTTCTTAGTTCTGCATATCCGAATGACATGACCCATGCCATGGAAAAACTGATACACACCAAAACTGTACTGTAATTTTGACTACATTTCCAACTGAAATCACAGTCTCCTTACTGCACTGACTGACCCAATAAATCCAGTCCATCAGAAGCAGAAAAGAAGTGACTTGGATCAACAGAAACACACAATCTATTCATTCCAGACCAACTGGAAAATTATTTTTTCAATGTGCATTCATTGAAAATAGGACTCTAAATTTCAATTTTAAGTAGCTCAAAAATGAGAATTTTTTAAAAATAATGTCAAGCGTTTGAAGAATTTCAATGTCGCTGGACAGTGCTATGTGTGCATTAATATTGTTACTGTGTATTGATGACTCTACAGTAGTGTATTATTTATTATATACAGCATAAATTCAGTTACTTTATTTCTTACTGCTCTGGTGGCCTAGTGGTAAGAGCATCCACCTTGGATGAGGGAGGTCACGGGTTCAAACCCCAGCCAAGTCATACTAAAGACTTATAAACATGGTACTAACAGCTGCCTCACTAGGCGCTCAGCATTAAGAGGTTAGTGTTAGGACTGGTCGGCCTGGTGTCAGAATAATGTCTGCGGCATGATGCCCCAGTGCTAGACATCACTATAAACTGCCACACTGCAGACATCGTAGCAATATGATTGAAAAATTGTTAAAGCTACATTAAAAACCCAAATCACACACACACACACACTTTATTTCTTGTAGTGTGTTCCTTTGTTATTAAGCCTTAGGTAGAAAAACAAAACAAGTATACAATAGAAAGGTTACTGCATTTTTATGGGAAAACAAAAATTCATTTTTCAGAATAATACTTCACTCCCAATGTCATGCAGTATTACTCAGAAAAAACTTGATCATATTTTCCCATAAAAATGCAGTAACCTATAACAACTTCTTAAATCTAGCCCTCTCTATACCATATTGACAAAGGAAAAACTCTTAACCATTACCTCCCCTAACCACCCCTAAATGGTTACCCATAACTGATGTTTTTTAGTTTAAGTGATACATCAACAAGGATGCTCATAATTTTGTGGGAGGTGCAAGAGGGTTTAACAGCAATATGGTCTAGTAAGTATTCTCAAAGAAACATAATTTATTGAAATATTTAACTTCTGTTGAATACATGCCCTGATTACATTAATGTTAAGAGAATGGATAACAGGAGAAAATACATGTGCATCCACTGGAACCCTTCAAAGGGAAGAATGGGTTACCTATATGATGAATAAACCACTCTCCTGACACAAGGACAGTAAAACTGACGGTCATGTAATCCATGATGACAATAAACAAATGAGAAAAAAGGACTCTTCCTTACAAATATAAAATCTGGGTGAATCCAGTGAAAGTGCTAAATCTACATTTGTATAGAGGTTGTGCTGACATCAACCAGGTCTGTGGGTCGTCTGAGTCATAGCCACTTGATCCAACACAATCAGTTCTAATCTCTCTGATGCTTGATCTCTGAGACAGGAACTTGAGAAGGTTGAATGCATGTCAGCTAACAGATTCTATCATGTCTTGGATCAAAACAATTGGTTTGCACACAATGCTCAAAGAGTTTGCTAAAATCAAATTAGCTGAAATTTTCCTGCTGCTTGTCTGGTGTTCTAACACCTCAGAGTGTGCTGAGTGGACTACACATTTCGGTCAAGTTGCCAGGGCTCTAGGGGATAGAGCATCTTTCTGATCTTCACTAGAAGAAAAAGACATTGTCAGGACCTGTTATTATAACCCTTCTTTCTTGAGAACACAGAGGAATCAACCAAAGAAAGTTTGCATGACAACTTTATGACTGCCTCCAGATAGTAACCAAGTCTTAGCTGTGAAGCCCAGTTTCATCATTAGGACCATGGAACTATCAATCTGAACTAGAAGGAGTTCAGGTCAGCTGGAAGAGTATGTAATTCGCTCGCCCTGCATGCCCAAAGCTAGGACTATCTGAAAACATGTTTTACATGATAGTAGCTTCAGCAAGACCCAAACTTGTCTCCAAGTTAGAAGCCATAGAAGATTCCACTTGGGAAACAAGGTGAGTGATCTGGACCCATTCATATCAAAACTGGCCAGAAAGTCGGACAAGAATTGATCATGGCCTATATCCCCTTTTCCATGATGTCTGAATATTGTCAAAAATCATGGAGCAGTAGCCACTGATAATAAGAGAAGCAAACCTTTCTCCTCAAAAGCCTGTGGAAAAAAGTTAGCCGACTTAAGTATCAAGGCACACTGGAGGACAATGCTTTTGCACTAGTCCATGAAAAATGGAGGGTCTTCTGGCTCTGGAGTCTCTCCACAATTTAAAATTAAAATTTCTATTAACACACGGCTCTCCAAACAATAGTCTGGCATGACATAATTCTGTCTGGGCAGGAATTAAACACCTGTGACCAGGACTGTAGCTGGCTGGACATTGCTGGAATCTTCCTTGGGACTTGAATCACTTGGCAAATCATGATTTGTTATGCCTGAGAGGGACTATCAGAATCACTTTACAGTTCTGTTCCCTCCTTTTCTGTATTATTCTCAATACCAGAGCTGTAGAAGGGTAGGCATAGCCCCAAATCCCATCCTATCTGAGTGTTCATGGCTCATGCTTCTGAATCACGGACTGGAGAGATGAAGTGGGGGGAGCAATTTATGGGTTCTCCATCATCCCAAAAAGGCCTAACAGTGGACAGTGCAAATCTGCTGAAATTCCAATGGATGAACAAGCCAGTCTGTGTGGAAAGTGTGATTCCTTCCCGACCATGAATCAGCTAGGACATTTAACCTGCTGGTCAAGTGTCTGATTGGACCATGATCTTCTGCTGGGAACACCAGCACAGTAAGTCCCAGACCAGAATGCATAGTTCGGTTGATTTTATCCTCTTGTTGGAGGTAGGATACCACCAATGAGTTTGAGAATTACTGTCCAGCAAAGCTGATCCATCTATAAATGAAATGTGCTCATTAAGGCCTAATTTCCAAAAGTTGATATGGAACAATATCTCCATTACATTAAAGTTGATATGGAACAATATCTCCATTACATTAAAGTTGCTGCTGACCATAGTGAAGCAGACTGATAGACGAGTCCCCAACCATACAAGGTGGCATCTTTGCAAATGGTAATTCTAGTTGGGGCCCCTCTAGAAAAATTTCTGCTGTAAACCATGTAGCCTTGTCACCAATGCACGAATTCTGTTAGTTGAGACTGTAATGTGGTAATCTAGACAACTGAAAATGGGTGCCACTAGTCCAGTAGAGCTATTTGAGATGGGACATGTTAAAGGCTGCCAAGAAAAATCAAATCAACCACTGCCTTGAATAAGTTGATGAGTTGCAAAACTTCTCTTCCTGAAATCCACTCCCTGCTGGAAATCGACTCTACTAGTTCAATAATCCATGCCACATACATGGGAAGAACTGAACACGGTTGGGTTTGGTATACCAAAGTAGACAAAAAGCTGAGGTGGGATGAGATCTGACCTCCAAATTCATTAGAAAACCAGCTGAGAGAGAAGGGAAAGAAGGCTGCTTCTGTTCTTCATCACAATATGAACTTACCATATGCTTTTGAAGGCTGCTGTCCAAATACACTGCTGTCACTGATGACAAACAGAGTGACAACATAGTTGATATTCTTCATAAATACCCAAGAATGTTGAGATAGAATGGGAGTGCATGAAACTGATACACTGTTTCTTAGGTAAAGACATGAAAAATGCATCAGTTAGGTCTAACACTGATCACAGATATGTCCCTCTTTACAGAAAAGCTCAACTTCTGAACTTTCCACCACCCTCTGTCAAGTAATGAACAGATCTCCTGCTGCAAGATTTCTGCAATCTACATCAACTGGCATGTCTGTCATGAAGGGAGAAGAAAATGAGATGGGGTAAAACAAAAGTTTTAAGCCCCTCCGAAACAACTTGGATTGGCCATTAATTTTGTGGAAAAGCATTGATCCAAGACTGCCAAAACAGAAGGACTTGGCACCTACAGGCAGGTTGTCTGTAGGAGACTGGGGTGGCAAGTCAGCAATAATTGTGGGAGGTTAGAGGAGGAAAAAACCTACCTTCCTATCTCCTTCAATAAACAGCTCTAGAATTGAGGGGTCTCTTACTGCCTTAAATTAGACTGAGGCTATCTTGCAGGAAGTCGGGATGGGGAGTTAATGACAGTTGTCCAGAGGAACCTTGTTTCTTGCCTCTTGTATTAAATTGCCTCAGTAAATTAAGGGCCTGTTGCCACCTGAAATTCAGCAGAGGTGGAAATTGTAGTTGGGCATTATTTGACCTCTTATCTCTTTGCTGATGATCACCTCTCTGTTGTGACTGATATGGTGAGAATGCCAGTACAGACAGTAAGGCAAGTTGGAGAGGCAATTCTTGTGTTGCCAGGCACCTCCTCTATTCTACCACCAAACAGTAATGGTGACCCAAAGAGTGTAGCACAGACGGCCAAGGAATTATGCAGCTTGAATGACAACAAGCAATGGCAAGCATTTCATCTAACTAAATCTAAAACAGGAAAATATTCTTTTGTAAAACAGTGGGGTCATGACATTCACAGCCAAAATGCTTTTATTTAATGTTGGAAGCTTAGTAATAATTGTGTCATGATAAATTTTATACCAATGTGATGAAAACACTGCTTGCAGCTGGCTTTTTGAAAAGAATGCCTTAGAACTGTCTGGATTGTGGACCTTATCCAACAGACAGTCTGATATTTCCTTTTTCTTTGCTGATTGTGGCAATAGATGGAAGGAGGGATATTCATCAGAGTCTAAAGAAGCCTTCACCTTAGAGGCTTGTCTTGCAGCTGAGTGTGGAGAACATTAAGAACTCCGCAACACACTATATCCTTCCAAAACAGTCACTTTAAAGAAGAATCCAGTCTTTTCCACTGTAAGATTTGAGCTCAGTGAGTCATTGTGGTTATCTCCACACTCACTGTTGGGGTGGTGCTCATCAGGCACCACATCCTGAATGGTAAGAAGCAAATTGTACACGACATCCAGGGCTATACCATAAGCTCGCTTGGCCTTATTGCTGGGTATGCTAAAAACTGCAGAAATGGAGTCATTAGGCATACATACTAATTTCACTCAGAATTCAAACTCTTGTAAAGGATGAGCTAGATGGTTGTATCATATATTGAATATAATATCCATTTTAAGCTCATCTGGTTGTAAATATAAAGTAGTAGCTATATTCATTACTAAAACAGTGCAAAGTCTACCATGTATTCATGGGCTAATTATTACACTGTACAAACATCCAATAGCAGCACCTTCACTAGATCAGGCATGGGTCATCTTGCCTGAGAAATGCACAGATTAGCCAAGAAAGTAACGATCTCTTTCACTGGCTTTGAAATTACCACCATGAGCATAACAATGTTATGTCAACTTGAGTAGATATAGGAAATTTTAGTTTGACACAACGTCATAAATTGAAAAAAAAATCCTCAATAAAATGCTTGGTTCACAGACATAAAAACCTGATTTTATATATGCATCTTGGCTTCACAAAAACGACCCCTTCAAAATGTAAAGAATGCTGTAAACTGATTATGAGCTCAGCAAGCACCATTTTGCACCTTTACAAAAAGTGCCAATTTAATATATTTAGGTATAGTTTTCTCAAGGACCATTAGAATAAATGAAGGAAATAATACATTTTCATGCAAATTGCAGCAATATTGTGCTTTACTTAGATTCAGATAGTGATACTAGCTGCAGAAGGTTCTGAAAAAACTATAATAGAATCAAGAGATGTCAAAAGATCGTAACATTTTACCTTTTGTCCACTTATAACTCTCCTCAAAAGACTCATGTATTTTGGAAAGGATGATTTGTTGTCTTTGGAGAGACTTTTCAGTGTTTCAGCTATTGTCATCTCATCAAAAGGTTTAGTTGTGGTCAGTGTGTTTGTGGTCTTGGTCAGTATATCTTTGACATCCAATATGAAAGTCTCCAATTGTTCGCGGTTTAGTGAGTCCGGTAATATCCATATAAATTCAAATTCTGTAGTTAGAAGATCTTCTAGACGAAATATTCTGTGCTCCTAGAAACAAAATAAAAAAAACCTGAGAACGTATTAGATACAATATAATTGTTATGTCCTTTTTAAGCTGTATTAAAACTTAAGTTGCACTAATTATTATGCAACAATTCTTGCAATAGAAAAAGAAAATTAATATCTACAACTACTGCCCTATTGCAGAGAACTCTACATTAGTCCCTGTAATTCTAATCCCAACTTAAGCCATTCGATGTAAATAATTAAAGACATATAAATGACGTGATCTTTTCATGGAATGGGAAATCTATGTAACATCAGTATGAACTTAACAATAAAATTATAAGTAAATGTGTAATTTTGTCCAAAAATATTAAGAAGAATAAAGACAAATTTCTAGGACCTGTAAAGTGCAATGGTAACATAATTTACACTTTTGTAATCCTCCCTTCCCTGCTTCAGGCTTCAGCATTGTCGCCCAAGATATTTTATTCAACAGTCTCAAGCAGGACTGGTTAGTCTGACACAAACAAGTTATTGATTATTGGTCTTTTTTTATCGATAAATAGTTGACTTGTAATTTGTTCTTGTTGTGAGGACAGTAATAAAATTCATAGCAAGAAAATAATTGTGTTAGCATGCCCACCTCATGCACCATAACATCCATTATTGCACTACAAGTACATGATCCTTTCACAAGACACCAACACTGCACTATTATTACATGATCCTTTTACAAGACACCAACGTTGCACCTTAACTACATGACCCTTTTACAATACTCCAACAATGCACTATAACTACATGATCCTTTCACAAGACACCAATGTTGCACTAGATGATCATTACAAGACACCAATACTGCACTACAACTAAATGATCCTTTTACAAGACAGCAACACTGCACTGCAAATACATGATCCTTTTACAAGACACCACCAGTGCGCTACAACTACATGATCCTTTTACAAGACACCAACAATGCACTGCAACTACATCGTCCTTTTACAAGACACAACAGGTGCTTGGCTTTGGATACTCATAAAAAATGTTTAAAATCTTAGATTTGTTCATGTGCATGATATATTATAGAATGGTAAGAAACACATGTCCGCAGGTAAGACACCATCCATTAATCCATGACTGGAATCCATGACTGCACTTCTGAGGATTGTTATTATGCACCCTTATACTAATTAGACCTTGAAAAAAAAAATGCAATTTCCAGCATTTCATGTTGTTTACATTAGTTAATCCCAAATTGCCTTTTTAATTTCTGCAGAATAAGTTTGAATTTCAATGAAGTTTGGCATGCAGCATTACATTAATGAGAAAATGAGTTTTACTTACAGTGTTCCATTATATCATTTAGAGGAGCTGTGGACTCTTGAATGCCTGTCATTCTAACATCTGTTTCTTGGCACACCTTCACTAAGGAATCTTTGGCCAAATTTAGCATGCATTTTTATACTCAAGAGACCTTAAAAGAGTTTGATTTCTATTCCAGGTTACCAATTAGAATATATATATGGCTACATCTTGCCTTTTCTAGTGGAGATATGGCCCCTTATTGTCTTTCCAACATAACCAAAGATTGTTGGATTTCAACTAAATTTGGATGTATGAGACCTTGAAAGAAGCTTACTTCCAACACTCCAATATATCATTATTTTACAGGAAATATGGTCTCTGACAGACAGTCTTGCTAAACTTTGATTTTCACGTTAAAAAGGACTTGTGGAGTTTCCACTTAAGTGAATGTGCAGTTTATAATCATAAAACCTTATTAGTTTTATTTCTAGCTTTCTACCACATGATTAAGGAGTTGTGGCCCCTGATTTTGCATACTACTATACATTTGGTTACCACAGGGTAATTTTACCTAGCATTGGTGGATTTCAAACAAATTTGGTGTACATTTTTATAATGACAAGAACTCAGATGAGTTTAATTTTCAGATGTGTATTTTCCATGAGATTCGCGGTAAGGATACAGTATCATTGATTAGTGGTGGGATGGCCTACTTTCAAACTTAGGTCTTTGCATCCAAACAAAACCAAGAATCATTAATTTCAAGAGAATTTCAAGTCAAGATTTAACCTGTTGAATTCCTGTTTTATTTCCAGCATTTTAAACCTTTAGTTTGTAGAGTTGTGGCACAGCTGTTGCATACATAACTTTATTTTCACAAAATTTCTGGACCACTCCGGTGGCCTAAGAGGTTAGAGCATCCAATCAGATGCGGGAGTCACAAGTTCGAACACCGGCCGAGTCATACCAAACACTTATAAAATATTACTAAAAGCTGCCTCGCTTGGCACTCAGCACTTTGATGTTAGTGTTAGCCTGATGTCAGAATAATTTGGCTGGGTGGACATCATGCTACATGTTTGTGGCATGATGCCTAAGTGCTAGACATCACTATAAACTGCCATACTGCACTGTGACCTCTCCGGTGGCCTAGTGATTAGAGCGTCTGCCTCAGATGCGGGAGGTCATGGGTTCGATTCCCGACAGAGTTATACCAACGACTTATAAAAATGGTACTAACAGCCTCGCTTGGCGCTCAGCATTAAGAGGTTAGCGTTAGGACTAGTCGGCCTGGTGTCAGGATAATGTGATTGGGTGGGACATCATGCTACATGTTTGTGGCATGATGCCCCAGTGCTAGACATCACTATAAACTGCCGCACTGCAGACATCGTAGCGATATGACTGAAAAATTGTTAAAGCTACTTTAAAAATCCAAATCACTCAGACACACACACCCATACTGTACTGTAGGACTACTACTGCTTCTAGCCCTAGTTGACTGTGTACAGGCTTTGTATTCCTGTACTTCCATGAATGGTATCACAGCTTAAAACCAGATGGTCATCTATCAATGAATAACAGGGTACACATTTGCATCACCCACAGAGAATACTTGTACATACAAATGACAAGTTTTTGATTTTTCTAGGGAAGGCAACTGTCATTAATTTCTTCCTTGTATTGCCCAGAATGATCTTACTAAATTTCATTAGATTCCAAAAAATAGTTCTGGAGTTATAATGGAACTGTATTCACATGTATGTCCATGCACAAACACACACAACAAATTATTACAATACCCCTAATGTTATAATGGACCAGGAATATCAAGATTCTGGAACATAAATTGATCAGACGACAAAAATAAAACTTCACTGACTTTAAATCCTTGCTTTGTGTTGAAGAAGAATATTCTTTGAACAAAAAGATACAGTGAATTTTTAGGTACAGAGAATTTTTTATGGTTAACTTTTTCAAAGAGATGACTGTTACTTTGTAAGATTGGTACTCCTTCAAACTAATTAAGTAAATACTGCGACTAAAACACCTTACCGTACTCCATTCCAACACAGATCTAAGAAACTCATCACTTAAAATATGGGAGAGTTGGTTTTCATCTGTAAATCTGAAGAAAATAATTATGCAATGATTATACAAGTTTTCTATATTAGATAGCTCCATCTTATGGATTTAATTGTTAATGATATTAATGTAGAAAATGATATGTACAAGCATACACCAATTTAATGACTTACAATGCTAACACTGGTTCAGTTAACCCTTTACCACATGTAAACGCCTTTGGATGCCTCTGCTCCATTCTCCTGGAAGCGCCTTTAGATGCCTCTACCTGATTCGCATGGAATTCGTTTGGAAGCCTCTACATCATTCTCATGGAAAAGTGTTTTGATGCCTGCTGTAAACATCAGTCATATTGAGCTGGTTTTCATAGCGTCACCATCACGAAAAAAAATCCTATTAGGTACTTCATTCATTGATGTGAATGACCATTACATCAAATTACAAGGTGGTTATTTGAGCTCTTCTGATAATCTGTTATTTAAATTAACGGGGTCGGATTCTCCACACTCAAAATGGAGGCTGCAGTATTTGTTCGGTACTTCTGGAGTTTGCATGATTAGAATCACTACTATGAAAGCTTTAATAACTTAGGCAAAGGCTCTGATATTGATCTAGGCAACACTGAATTTTTTATAATTTATCAAATTTAGAAGATTTAGTGATGTAGACATAGACAAAAAAAATGGGGAAATTTTGAGAATGAGATATGGCAGTTATGGTCAGTCACATGATTTCACTGGCTTGAGGGTGAACAAGTTCTCTCAAGATTTTAAAGCACATAACAAATTCTTTGTGAAAAATAATTATACAGCTATAATGATCAGATTTTACTCTTAAATTTTTCTATACATAATATATGCGTATCAAAAATGTAAAATGGTTAAAACTGATGCTGAACATATACTACACTGCTGTAATAGTTAACTGGCAGGCCTATGTGTATGTAGTCAAACAGGTAACAGGTGTTCTATTTATAGCACACTGCACTGTGTAACTTTGGTATATGTATATCAACTGCCTACAAAGCCATACACTCTATGAGGTAATGGGTTAAGATTTTAGGTAGTATAGTATTCCAACTACCTTGCTTTAATTACTTAATTCATTTTATCTACATGCCATCTATGCACTGAGTAAAATTCATGCAATTTTTTTCAATATCTACAACAAGATTTTAATGCTGCAAACAATTATGATGTCTTTACTCAAAATGTAAAAAGTGACAAAGCTTTTAAAAGCTGCTTATCTCACAAACTTAAATACTGTTGCCCAGTAAGTGGCCATGAATAAATTCCCATTACTGTAAATCCCATTCCCATTACTGCAAATCCCATAGACCTCTATAATAAACAGATTTTCTGATTCTTATTATTTGACATGGGGCCCCGAGTGGCTGAGTGGTTCAAAGTGCTCACTGCTACGGATCACTGTCATCTCACCTCTGTCTGCGTGGGTTCGAGTCTCAGCCTCAGCCAATGTGGGTATGTGAGATAGCTTGCCAGTAGCTTCTTGTGGGTCAGTGGTTCTTTCCAGGGTTTTCCAGGGTTCTTCCTCCACCATTAATACTGGCCGCTATGTATAGCCTATCTTGTGCTGAAAAATGGCGTTAAACCCTATAACAACAACATTATTTGACACTAAGGACCTTTCTTGAGGAGCTAGCAGTAGCTGTCCTGAGCAAACCTTGACATTTTTCTATCAGATTATAAATAAGAAAGTTATTGCCAAACAACATGTGCAAAATTAATTTGTTTAGTTACAATACATCTTTATATTTATATTAAAAGTTTACTGTTGGAAAAACTACTGTAATGCTGAATATTCTGTTGGATGACTCAGATCAAATAAAATTAATAATTTCTCACACTCTTTCAATCTAACGTCATCTAGGGATAACATCTGCCAGACCCCCATTCATGAAAGACTCAGGCTGCAAGTACCCTATTGTCCATCATTTTCAATTTATATACAGTAAAACCTGTCTTGCAAGACAACTGCTATGAGACCACCTGTCTTAAGAGACCATGTTCTCCATGTACAGGTTTATTGATTATTTAGTGTTATGACCTGTCATGAGAGATCACCTGCCATGACAGACCATTATCTTTTGGCAGAAGTGGTGGTCTTGCAAGACAGGTTCCACTGTAGAGTAAAATGTTTTGTTGGCAGAAGGAGAGGTCTCTCAAGACAGGTTTTACAGTACTACTTATGCTAATGTTTGTAGTGTACAAGTAATTCGCCACACTGGTCCTGGAGTTATGGAATCCAATGAGTGCTATTGGTAAACAATATCTACTCTATAAACAAATGATATCATAAGCAGACATTAAGCAGGTGGCACATGATGACTCACATAACCACTCAGTCGTTTACCAAAAATGGACTCTTCCATAACTCCAGGAGCAATAAGGCAGATCACATGTACACAGAACAATCTTTTTCAGGATGTCTCAGATGACTGGTGTTGCTCTGCATTATCATGCAAACAGTGTCAAAATCATTCATGCACAATAAGAATTAGGTGATTTGTATCTACATTTCAAGACCATCACATCAAAATTTACTGAGCTACATATGCAGACTTCATTCGCAATGCTGAGCTGAACAAGCTAAGATACCCTATGGTCAAACAAGTCAATTTATATACTCCTTATGTCAGTGTCCTATGGTCCAGTAGTCCCAATTTATGTACTACTGATGTCAGTACCCTATGGTCCAACAACTCAAATTGAACACTATCTATGTCAGGACCCTAATGTCCAACAACTCAGTTTGTATATTACTTATGTCAGTACCCTATGGTCCAACAACTCAATTTGTATACTACTTATGTCAGTACCCTATGGTCCAACAACTCGATTTATATACTACTTATGTCAGTACCCTATTGTCAAACAACTCAATTTGTATACTACTTATGTCAGTACCCTATGGTCCAACAACTCAATTTGTATACTACTTATGTCAGTACCCTATGGTCCAACAACTCAATCTGTATACTAATTATGTCAGGACCCTATGTCCAACAACTCAATTTGTATACTAGTTATGTCACTACCCTATGGTCCAACAACTCAATTTGTATACTACTTATGTCAGTACCCTATGGTCCAACAACTCAATTTGTATACTACTTATGTCAGTACCCTATGGTCCAACAACTCAATTTGTATACTACTTATGTCAGTACCCTATGGTCCAACAACTCAATATGTATACTACTTATGTCAGGACCCTAATGTCCAACAACTCAATTTATATTCTACGAATGTCAGTACCCTATGGTCCAGTACTCCCAATTTCTGTACTACTTATGTCAGTACCCTATTGTCGAACAACTCAGTTTATTTACTACTTCTGTCAGTACCCTATGGTCCAGCACTCCCAATTTCTATACTTATGTCAGGACCCTATGGTCCAAGAACCAAATTTATATACAACTTATTCTACACTCTGTTTCTATGGTAACATAAAAATACATTGTATCAATAGGCACCTCTGGTCAACTGGCTTGAATAGTTTGAGAGTTATGTTCCAGAAATAACAGACAGATGGACACAGTCAAAGATATATCATCCCATATTACCAAACAGGAAATAACAATTGTCAGTTGCCACAGAAAACTATGCTAATGAAACTAACCTGGGCTACTCACAATAAGACTGTAAAATACTAACTACTGCATATATTTTCTTGTAAATGCATGATACACTCTTGTCCTAAGTTTGATTAAAATCACCTCCCCAACACAAGAATTTTGTAAATAATCCAAAATCGTCTACATTTCATAATCTAATTACAATGATAAAAATGAGTTTTACCGATCCTTGTACTTCTCTTTCACAAGTTCTTTCAGCTTGTTAATTAAATCCTGAGGGCCTGTCCTCCATCGACTCTGTAGATGTATCTGATTCATAACATCAAGCCTCTTTATATCCAGTCGACCATTGTTCCTATTTATCCGTTCCATTTGAAACTGTCAAGAAAAGTTATAAACATTACTGAATCAAAGATGAATAGTGAATCCCAACTGAACACTGTTCAGTTTTTGAACACTTCTAGAGACTTCATTGTGTAAATATAATGAAACAATGTGACTTTTTGTGCACAATACAGTGTTCCCTCACTATAAGCACCTCAGTATAACACAATCCCTGATATAAAACAAGTATAGTTATACATCCCAACATACTGGTCAATTTATATTTATTCACATAAAGTACCCTAGTATAATGCAAACTCAACCTATATTATGGCACACTATTACAAAGACTACCTTGAAAAGAATTATAGTGAGGGAAAAATATCTTTCCACCCACCCATCCATCCAATTAATTTTCCTAATATATGGCAACCCATGCAGGCTTGGGAATTTCGAATGGCCAGAATGCACCCTTCTGTATGTCGTAAGAGGCAGCTGTTAGAGGCAGGAGTCACTGTGGCACAATCGTTGGCATGCCATCATTGCAAAACCAAGGATGGCTACCATCTTGCATTTGTGGGGCAGGCGCTTTACTCCAATTGCCTTGGCACTAAATAACCTACTACTTGAGTTGCTGTGCCATAAAACCAAATCAAATGAAACTAATACATGCCATTTTGAAATAATCAAAGCACTTGCTTAATACAATCGACCTCATTTATAACAAACCCAGTCGTACAGTAAATTTGAGATTTTCTCAAAATGAAAAAATGAAGACAAGAAAGTTCATAGACTATTGTTTTCTGATATTTTAATTAGTCTAAAAAAATTTACTGATTCAGATTTTCTTGAGAAATGGGTTTCTTTATCCATGAATCAAAAGCCATTTATAGAAAGGCTTGTAAAACTTAAGTTGGAAGTAGGAAGAAGGCTTAACACAGAACATGATGTTGAGATCCACCTATGGAAAGTATTTTACAATGCAGGGAGGACAAGAAATCCTAGCATAAAAGGGAACAACCTTTTAACTTATACCATATATACTTTCCAAATGCTAACTGTCCAGACCCACTTATGCCATTGCATAATGTAATGGCAGATATGCATCTCTGCAGTTTTTTAGGAGTAAAAGCAATACAAATAAACAGACCTTAATTTTCTGGCACATTATGCAATGGCAGATCAGGGTCTATGATGCTTGCAGTTAGACTCTACTCAGTTAGACTTGTGACTGCAGTTAGACTTTACACCAATGTTTCAGTGGAAAGCAACTGATTTGAAAGACTTTATCACAAAATCTCAACATTACTGATATCAATGCTGCTACAAAAAGTGACACGTCCTGCTGTTTATAAAAAGAGACAAAAACCTTTGGAATCATCTCCTCAAGCGTAAGACCCTCTGTACTCTCCACAGTAAATCCGCCTCCCATCCGAGTGATGTAGTTAAGCACTGCTTCTGGATAATATCCCAGTTCCTGCATGGAAAATGAAGTTTGATTAGTTTAAGTAAATAAACAAGAGTCCCCTATAAGGACTGACTCTAATGGGCAAAACAGAATTTTGTAACATTTTATGTAAATTTATTATCAGCTAGAGATAATTCAATGCAGGGTTAATGATACTTAATCAAGATCATTTTCTCAACCTGAAATGTCTACATGCCAGGAAGCATGGTTAAATTTTGTCAAATTCTGTTCAGTGAGTTTTGAAAAGAAGTATTTCAGTGGTCATATCTGATGATGACTCAGCATCATTTATACCGACATGCTATGATGTGCTGTTTGTTAAATTTGTCAAATTCTGTTCAGTGGTTTTGGAGAATATATTGTCTAAAAGTTTTTATACTTTTTAATAACAGCAACCATATCTTTTGACAGATAAACATCATTTTTACAAACCTGAAAGGCCATTTTGCCAAGATGACTTACTGCAAAGGACTATAATCTTGTCAAATTCCATCCTGTAGTTTTGAGATGCAATTTCAGGGGTTTTCTTTAGTAATGGTGGCCACATTTAACGAATGATTGGCAATATTTATACAAACTTGAAAGGTCTTCCTGCCAGGATAATCTCTTTTAAACTGGTCAAATTCTGTTGAGCAGTTTTTTGAGATGTTCTTTAAAGGTTTTTCTCTTTTTAGCAATGGTGGCCATATCTGAAGATGAATTCGCATCATTGTATAAATCTGAAAGATCTAAATGCCAGGATGCTTTCTGGGAAATTTGATCTGATTCTGTGAACTGTTTTTCGGGAAGAAGTTTTTTACAATTTTGTTTATTTATATTTTGTAATGGACCATATCTTATTGCAGCAACAGCATTTGTATAAAACTAAAAAGGTCTTAATGCCATGATGACCTTTGCCAAATGGCTGAAATGGCCAAGCATCTTTTTTTTAAGGAAGCTGAAAATAGCTATATCGTCACTAACTCTTAATGAAAAATACTGAAAATTGCCATATATCAGGTAATTTTAGAGATTTAGCAAGCTAATAGTGAGATAAAAAAAATTAAATTACATCAAATGTACTTTATATATTATAACCTCCCTTGGTGTGCAATCACTAACATATGATTAACCAATATTGTAAACCTGTATTTTCTTATTAGATTGCTATGTTTTACATCCGCAAAAATATCTCACAAGGTATATCAGTCCCACATTTACTTAATGATTCAGGAAGTATTGCTAATGGGTTATCTTCTGAAAGAAGTGAATAGAAAAATTGAATTTTTAATGTACAAATTGTTCTGGTAGAAAAAATGAGCATACAAATAAACAGACATTGCTGTAAATGATAATTCTGACAAAAATTGGCAGAGAAAAAAAAATGGAAATACACGTCTTAAGATGTTCATTTTCAAACAAATTTTTCTTTAGACATAACTCAATTCTTTATTCATATGTTCCAAAAATAGGTGTGTTCAAGGTAAACATTTAACAACTAAAAACACCACAAGATGTGTTAAACAAAGTCTTCATTACACTATTTTCTGATACAAATGAACAAAACTTTGTAATTTTTCTTTCTGTCTTTGTGAACATTTATTCTAAATATACTTTCACACTTATTACAGGACAGTTAACATTTGCTTTATAAAAATTAATCTTTATCCAACTCAATACTCACTTTGTAATATTCAACATGGCTATCTCCTTGCCTTTTGGATAATTTTGTTCCATCACTTAAAACAGAGAAGAAGATCTTATTATTGCACAATATGAATGGCAATATTACTTTCAAGTGTGACTTCAACTTTTTCCAAATGAAAAAGATTTCTGAACAGTTTAATCCAAACTTAAAGAACAACATGAGACTCCCTTTCTCTTAAGCTACCCTTATAACTGGAAAGAAAGTAAAAAAAAAATTAATACTGAGGTTAATTTAAAACAAATTGATGTTCACTGTAATCAAGTGATTAGGAAGTGCTTAACTGGGACAATACATGGGAGTTTTGCTTCAAAAATATTTGGCAAAAATTCTTTTCATTTGTATGTAACTTCACCTTTACAAAGCACTTCTATATTTTTGCATGTCTATCACTTTACAGGATGAAGGTCTTTCTTACATCTCAGTTTCTGCATTTTTGGTTTGTTGTGCTTGAAAGGTCTGTCATAGTGTGTGTGTAAATCCCAACTTTACATTCTAAAACTGTGACTGAGTCAGGATATAAAATATACTGGCCATTTCTGTCAAACTTTAATAAGCATTTAAATTAATATGGTAAGGAATTATTGAACTAGTTTACAAAACAAGCCATCAAAATTCTGTAAACTTGGCAAAGGGTACACTGACCGGTCTGCTGCTTCTTTTAATAATACTTTAGGGCAACTGCATTATAGATTTGTCATTTACTACATGGCTTTTGATAAAATTATAGATTTGACCTCATCAGTATTGTTATGTATATCTATATTTTTGTGTGTTGAACTTTTGGGCAATGACTGTAGATTGTAGAGATCATCTATAATCAATATATTACACAGCTGATTTTTTTGTCCATGATTGTTAATTCTGTTTTAAGATACTGAGCTATAAATAGGTTATCTATTTGGGTCATGTTCTACATAATGGACCTATGTACAGTTTGTAGTAATAATCTGATTGAAAGATTAAGTCACGTAGTTAAGTGTTGCGATGGAAGTCATGTGGGAATGTAGTGCACAAAGTGTCATGTGGAGACAACTTATAAAATTTGCCACATAGAAATGCATTGTGAAATAGAGTCATTGCGATGTATAAAAGACAGAGGTGTATGCAGTGATTGCTATTCCTAATTATTGATCCAAACTGATTGTTTTAATATCAGCCTCCAGATGTATTTAATTTTGTGTTTGGATTTAGTTTTAAGAGGAACTATTCATTTAAAATACTCATATGCTGGACTGGGGAAAATCAACATTTTGAGACTATTGTGAATTCATTCAAAGACATTTTGGACAATGCCACTGTGATACTTCAAGAACGTTGGTATTTCAGCATATTCAAGATTACTGGTACATCAGCACATTCAAAACATGGAATTCATTTGAAACAATCTATTCTTTTGGACTTTGGGTTATTTTGGATTTAGTTAACAACAGATATAGTAAGTTCCTCTTAAATTTTCATTTTTTAGATTGGCGAATGGAATTATTCATTAAATTTTACAAAACTTGTTGGTTTTACTTTTTCTGTTACTTAGTTTAAGACCATAGAGTTGTAACACTATATAAACTGTATACTGTATTTTAAATTTAATTTGAATATTTTAAAATATGTTTTATGCATATTTACACATATATGCAGTTTATGTGGATCCCTGTCTCAAAAAATAAAAGGTTTCTGTGGAGAATATGCCATGTTCAAAATAAGTGAAAATGTGGTGATGAAAGTGAGTTAATCAAAGTACTGCAAACACTGATAACTTCAAGGGTTATCTTGTTGTTGTGAGTTTAATGCCATTTTTCAGCACATGACCAGCTATACATGGCAGCCAGTACAACTGGTCAAGCAAAAACCAAGAATATCCTGGGAAGAACCACCAACCTCATGGATGCTGCTTGCAAGCTTTTTCACTTACCCATACTGACCGAGCCCAAGACTCAAACCAACATAGACAAAGGTGAGATGGCAGTGATCGGTAAAGGCGAAGTGCCTTAGACTACTCAGTCACCTGGGACCAATTAGAAGATAATATAAAACATTAAACTGGAGGGTTATAGTAATATGGTACATTAAACAGGACTATAGGGATAAATATAACTTGTGAGATACTGATAATCACATTTCTTTGTATAATCACAAGCAAATAATAATATCCCTCTAAAAACATTTCTTTGGATTTTAGGTTCCCCCCTTTTTTAAAATCTTCTTTGCTTTATTTGAAGACACATGCTCACTGTTTAGCATGCCAGACTTGTATCTGAAAGAGAATGGGTTCTAATTTAACCATCAGATCAGCCACTTTCAGTTAAGGCACTGTACTCAGTTGCCCTGACAATAAATAACCTACTTGTGTTGCTGTGCTGCAAATCATGCCAAGCCAATTCACTTTATCTATTAACAAAGAATCCATTATAAATCATGCAACATTTCGACAATGAATATGAAAACAATTACTTTTATGAGCATCTTTTATTGAAATGATTTGATTTTAAGCGCTACACAAAAGCTGTCATCTTCAATAAGGGAGGTAATTCTCCTGTTTTATTTTTACCTCTTAAGATTAAAATCTGAGTTATGTCCCTTTAAACGGATACACTTGCTTTATCAAGGCCAATAGAGCTAAAAAAATATAGATATATTGTTAGGAACTGAGACAGTATATAGCAAATCCTCCAAGTCAAAATTAATTGCAAGTACCAGCCTATCTGTAATTTTTCATATCCTATAATAAGTATTGGATGAAAGTCATAATTATTTTCTTATATTTTTATTTGTGCACACAGCTTTTTCGTAATAAAGTTTGCACATTTTAGCACAAAAGAATTAGCAAAATTAATATTTTTTATCCATAATTATTTGTACATAAAAAACCAACTAAAAGTTTATGAAAACTTAAATTATTCAAGCTCTTTGTTAGAACATCAAAAAGTACCTGTTCATTATAAGAGGCAGGTGTGCAAATTTAGGAGGTGTCCAACCAAATGCTCTGTATATTTGTAGATGTTTCCCTGTTGATGACTGCCACTCCTGACATAAAAGAAACAGAAAAGAATTTCCAGAGGATGACCATCACACAGCCTAACCAGCTATAATGTCCGTAGCCCAGTTCTTAAATGAAAAAAAAGCAACAAAAAAACAAATTTTAATTCCAAGGGCCATTCTCACATACATCATCCTGGTCAGGCTTGCAGGGCAAAATTAAATTGTTACTTCTGATTTGCTTACTAAAGGGGCTCTTCATTAATTAGGCAAATTCCAAATGTTATTTTGTATGTAAACTAGAAAAGTACACATAAAACACAGAGAGCAATGCCAAATCGTGCAAACAAAGAAAACTTGGTTCAAGATATAATGGCAAAAAAATTTCAACTGAACAAGGACAATAACTCTGTCGAATTCTGTCAAAAAGATTGAATTTTTAAACTCTTCTAAAAATAAGCCATGTCTCAAATAAAATTTGTTTTAAATCTGTATTTTTTCAAAATTTACTTACTGAAAATAAAATTCCTTGCAGTTAAATAGATATGACAAAAGAGATGCCAACCAGCAGAATTCTTGCATTAATTATGCAGCATCTAGGCAGCTATTACACTTGTACACAGCCAGAAACAATAAAAGAACAATGGTAATACAAGGGTCAATCTATTCCTCCAATTCCAGAACAATGAATTTCTTTATGTTCTTTGGCCAAAACAATTCCATAAATCTCACAAATTACTGCATTTTTTTTCTCTTCATCTCTGCCACCATTTTCACCTAATTACTGATTACTCCTAACAAACTGCAGAGACCCAGTTCTGCCAGTACATTATGCAATGGCGGATCTGGGTCTGTGCAATCTGCAGCTGGACTCAACTTATAATCAAGTATATTCTATCATACTGGAGCTAAAGTACTTTGGTCTATACCTAGGTCAACAGTGAAAATTCCTGTTAAAAATTTTGTTTGTTCTAAACTATATCTATGTTAACTGCTCCGGTGGCCTAGTGGTTAGAGCGTCCGCCTCAGATGCGGGAGGTCGCGGGTTCGAACCCCAGCTGAGTCACACCAAAGACTTTAAAAAATGGTACTAACAGCTGCCTCGCTTGCCGCTCAGCATTAAGAGGTTAGTGTTAGGACTGGTTGGCCTGGTGACAGGATAATGTGACTGGGCAGGACATCATGCTACACGTCTGAGGCATGATGTCCCAGTCTGGGACAACACTATAAACTGTCACACTGCTGATATCGTAGCGATAAGACTGAAAAATTGTTAAAGCTACGTTAAAAATCTAAACCACACACACACACATATCTATGTAATTCTAAATACACAATTTTCAGCAAGAATTCATAATAATTCTGCAAAATCCAGAATGGTTGTCATCTATGCAAGACATGACTGAAAGAGACATGATGGACAGATATGAATAACATGTAGAATTTAATAAAATATGATGGGGACATCAAGAAAACAATTAAACAAAGCCAATTTTTTAATATTTTCTTTTGAATAATTATAAACAGTTATCATAACTTTAATAGTAACTCAGAAGGAACAATGAAAATATATCAACATTTGTAGTTATAGAAATACAAGGCAGATAGCCTTGATGGACTACAGAAGTTATAAATGCACATCTGTATTCAGAATGAAATGGAAGGAAATAAAAAATAAAAAATAATGGAAAATGATAATCACTGCAAAAATAAAAATTTTCTTTTCACAAATTCCTCATCTCCATGATTCCACCCAGTAGCATCACAAAGTTAAAACAAAAGAAAGGAAACTGCAATGATTTTTTGCTCCTTGTAGGGAATTAACAAGTTTTTACTAATGGAGGTATAATCCAAAAAGTACTTTACAACAGCACGTACAAAACTTTTTGATCTAAACAGGCTAACTTAAGCAGGTCTTGCAGGATTTGAACCTGTGTCCCATTTGTTGTGAGTTCAGCATGTTAACCACTCAGCCAAAGCAACTCTCAGTATTACAGTACAAAAAACCTATAACACAAGCTTTGGGTCCACAAAGTGCTATCATGTCATGTTATGTATTTTGCTATATCCAGACAAATCGGTTAACTGAAGAAAAAACTGACAATGTATCCACTCAGCTATACACCAGGTGGTGGTGGGGAGGGGACTTAAAATACGGTTTAAAGTAATGCAGTTACCAACTTAACTTAGACTGATGCAAATTGAATGAGAAATACTTACAACAGTGATTACACATTTAATATTTATATTTTGGGGAGAGAACATGCTTTGGTATATATGCATACATATATAAGAATCATGGCAACTGCACATGTACCCACCAACTATATCACTGTATTCATAACTGACAATGTATCCACTTAGCTATACACCAGGTGGTGGTGGGGAGGGGACTTAAAATATGGTTTAAAGTAATGCAGTTACCACCTTAACTTAGATTGATGCATATTGAATGAGAAATACTTAAAACAGTGATTACACATTTAATATTTATATTTTGGGGAGAGAACATGTTTTGGTATATATGCATACATATATAAGAATCACGGCAACTTCACATGTATCCCACCAACTATATCACTGTATTCATAACAGTAATCCTACTGAAAATGTTCTCAATAAATTCGAGAATTTTTCTCCTAGATTCTCCAAATACTTAATTTCTTGCTAATTACACTCAAACTAACTTTGCAAACACTGTATTCATATATACTGTATATGCCTGAAGGAGCTGAATTTTGACAGACAATAAATTGCACAAATCAGCTAATTGGAGTTTCAAAAAAGAATAAGTATTTACTTAAAATTCATACAAGGGTATTGACACTGTAATGCACCTGAGATGAACAAATCAGCAGATGCAAAACTGCCTAAACCAACTCTGGGAGTAAACCATTGGATTTCAAGGGTAATGATTGATAAAATAAAACCAAAATCCCAAACAAATGGTCAGGTCATTATTTAAACAACAGAAGAAAAAAACATAAATAAATGAAGTTATATATTTACTGACATTTAAGTTGATAACAATGAATTTTGTATTGCTGCCAAGTAAAAACATGGAGTAGTATGTTGAGTATAACAGGAAATCCCTCCACCACTACGACTTAAATTGGTTTATTCCAGTGTTCAGCAACAGTACCTGTGAACATGTAGCTTTAGCATTAGAATGACAAGTGACCAGTGTTTATCTGAATGATCTAAACTGAAGTTGGGGGTGGGGTGGGCGAGTACAGGTATGTGCCAGTGACCAGAAACTACTCCTGGCAATCAGGTGATAAACTTATTTCAACAATGGTATTGTTTGGTGAACTGATGTGTATGACTGTTGACTGGGCCAGGCAGTAGTGGTCTATTGTTTTCCCTTACATAGATATGCAAATTAACTGATTAATAAACAGGAGTGAAAAACTTTTTTAGACCACTGAATTGTTTCATTCTTGCTTCAATATGCCAGAAGACTAAAGAAAAGTTGGCTATTGTTTATCCTGGATTAAGTGATGAATGTATACAGGATGCACTGAAGATATATACAAACATGACTTTATGGTTTTATTCTTGATGGTTCAGCCATAATTTGATTCTCAATTATCATCTTTTTAAGGAGCTAATATATTTAAAAATAAGCATGACGAAGTGATACTTTTTATTTTCTACAATAAAACATATCTTGCCAAATTATTCAATCAAACCCCTGACTATTTTGGCACCATAGCTTTGTAGTACTTCAAGATATTGGTGAAATTATTGTTAAATTTCAGAAGCCATACAACAACTGTCCTATATAATCTTCTATTGTAAAATAAGTGTGTTATAGGGTTTAATGGAACATTAGCACAATAATGGCTATATTAAGTCCAATAAAACTGAAGTTCTATAAAAGCAAAATTAAAGAATCATAAATAAAATTTAGAATGATAAGTCCTTCCATAGAACATAAACATATAGTATTGCAAGATAAAAGATAAAATGTAAAGATGTGAAAATTCTTAAAAATGCATACAGAAGGAGTAAAATATATAAAAATCCTTCCAAAATACAGTCAAAACTTGTTATCTAAATTGAATTCCTTCACAAATTCAAACTTTTTCTCTGGCGGAAGAACATTAAGTTTAATAACAGTTGAGATCACATCAAGAAATATCTGTCTCATGCTTGACAGGAAACGTTAAAGAATGGCCACAAACTTTAAACCAAATTTTCCTATGTCTTGATTCCGAACACCATGGCCCCACCCAAGGGGAAGTCAAGCAGTGATTGTAATAAATAATTGTCTAAGAATATTACACTGTAAAGTACAATGTACGTATGGGAGTGATTAAGAGAGTTGTGATGAAGAAATATGGTAATATCTAGATCTATAAGCAATTACAGACTACCTAAGTTTATCAAAACTCCATTTAACCCACTATTGCATTTACAGAATGAAATAGGGACCTCAGTGGCCTAAGGAGTTCACCTTTACAAATCACTGACATTCCACTTCCATCCATAAGGGTTCCAGTTTTGGGCTTGGCCAACATGGTTATGTGAGAAAGCTTGCCAGTAGCTTCCAGTGGGTGGAGGTTCTTCCCCGGGTTTTCCTGGGTTCTTCCTCCACCAAATATACTGGCCACCATATTTAGCCTATCATGTGCTGCAAAATGGTGTTAAACCCAAAACAGAGAGACAGGATGAAATATTATGAAAAAGTTATTACTTATTACTTAAAACTTCAAGTCTGATTAAAAGCTGAATGCCACAATTCAGACAGCTTCTTTTTGCAACAGAATATTTGAAATATATGCATGACACATTTAATAATTTCATGTTATTATTTACTACCTTTCTATCCCTTGTAACCTCATGTGTCTTGTGCAGCAGTGAAGGGCTTTACAGTTTTCTAAATACGTGTATCCTGGGCAGTGGTGAAGGGGTTTACAGTTATCTACTCACATGTAACCTGGCAGTGGAAGGGGTTTACAGTTATCCAGTCACATGAATCCTGGGCAGTGGTGAAGGGATTTATAGTTACCTACTTACATCTATCCTGAGCAACAGAAGGGTTTTACAGTTATCTAATCACATCTACCCTGGGCAGTGGTCAAGGGAGTTACAGTTGTCTAAACAATTTTTTTTGTGCTATGGTCAAGGGTTTTAACAGTTCTCTAATCTGATGTCCAAAAAAGTAGTCAAGGGGTCAAGGGTTTAAGTTATCTAATCACATCTGTCAAGGGCAATGGTCAGTTGTATTTACTGTTATTTAATCACATGTATCCAGGGCACTGGTCAAGGGGTTTTACAGGTAACTAGTCACTAATTTAACGATTTAGTTTTCTTTCTAATATTCCACATATTTTAAAGTGAAGGTTCCGAGGGCACTAGCTTTACAGATCATGACATCTCACGTCTGTCCAAGAGGGTTCAAGTCTCAGGCTCGGCCAATGTGGGTATGTTAGAAATCTTGCCAGTTGCTTCCCATGGGTTGGTGCTTTTTCCCAGGTTCTTCCTCCACCATGTATAGCACATCATGTGCTGAAAAATGCATTAAGTCCAAAACAACATTTTTTAAATCTCACATTCAGCATCACTCCCATATAATCAACAGAAGACTACTTTTGATGACATTGGTCAGTTTACTTACAATTCCCCTCAACACATGGGTTATCTTCATGTAATGGTCATCCACAACATTTGCAAAATGATAGGTTGGATATTTGTCTGACTTAACTAGCACCTGAAACAAGAATTTAGATCAGTCAGCCTGACATGAAAATCTAAAATACCTATGCCAAACATGACAATTTAAGTATTCTTCCAATTTAAGTACTCCTTCTGATATACTGGCACTTTAATAGAACTTTCTAACAACAATCAATCAATCTGCTAAATCAGTGGCAATACCTATCCCTGGTGATATGAGATTACATTCAATGATGGATAAAAATCAGATGAGAAATATGGCCTTCAGAATGGCAACAAAAAGCAAGATCACCTCATTAATATGAATCTTGCTCATTATCTAACCCATTCACGATTCCAATGTAAACTTATATTCCAAGTAAATTCACAATATCAGCTCCAGAGTGGTAAGCAAACTTGCTGTTTATAACATTTGTCCAAAATCTTAATGATCTAAGACACTATATTTTAAGTTTTATCAAAATTGTATTAGAAATATGGCATCCAGATTTTTAACAAGCAATTATTTTCATACAGACAATGCACTACTTATGCCACATGACTGATACAAGGCCATACCATAAGCTGACTTGGTCTTATGGCCAGTCAATAATGTCTTTACTTGCAACATTATGTTTTAATGCACATGAATTTGAAAGACTACTTCTGACAGAATGTCATGCGGGTAATTAGTATCAAGAAGTCTGAACTGAGGTTCTAGGTAATCCCAGTTGTACGTTACTTACAAAATCTCCTCTCTCTGCCTCAGAAGGGTCAAATGTAACACTGCCAAATACAAGATCTTCTAAAGGTTCCTTTACTGCAGAGTCAACCTAAGTAAATGGAATAAACAGAGGACCTTAGTTTAGTTCTCATTTGATATATGAATTTTATTAAATGAGATTCATAAGCCTGATGTCTGAAGGACATAAATTTGAGATTCTACTTGTCGCATAAATACATGTACAGTACCATGGCACTCAACAACAGAAACCTTTATTCTTCTTTTACTCACAATGACTTTGATTGCTGACTCCCAAAAATATAGGCTTCTTCCTTACCCTAAGTGCAAGTCACCCATAAATTTGTATCCAGCTTTTTAATTTAGAACTAATGTTATTATGTGGAAATAATTTTTCTTCATTCACCCAGTCACCTTGACCTTTGACCTTTTGACCCCCAAGATCAAAAGACCTCTTCCATACCCCAGATGCAGGCCATCTCAAAGTTTGTCTGAGTGCAATCCACCCACAAAGATTGGTAACAAAAATAAGCTGGAGAACAGATTTTACTATGCAGAAACCATCATTGTTCTTTCAGTCAAAGTGACCTTTACCATTTACCATTTTCCACTGAAATCAATATGGTTGTTTCTTACCCAAGTGCAAGTAATTCACAATGTTTAATAACTGTAAATGGTAGAGAACTTTAGTTATTGTAATGAAACTAAACTGGTAACTGACAGAAGGACATCATGACATAAAATGCTGTTACATGTCTGGCGTATAAAAACTAATAAAAAACACAAAACAGTAAACCTATGTAAACTTTGATGAAACTAAATTATCAATTTCTTTTTTTCAAAACCTACTGAGAAACCAATCTATGAAGGACATGTAAAGGCCAAGATTCACATCCAACTGGTACCCAAAAAGTGGGTGTGTAGACCTCTACTTTTGCTTGTTATCATGCCAATAAAATGAGATGTGAAAAGTCTACTGTTTGTTACTCAAAAATGTTCAGTTCAGTACTGTATGCTAACCAACATATCAACTACTCTCAGTAAATAACTGCCTATCTGTGATCATGTCTACGAATGATCAATCATATTACAATCCATATGTGAATCACCTCAACATTTCTCAAGTTGTACCGTTCTATCAATGTTTGTTGAAACAGCTAAAGTAAAACAAAAAAATCAGACAGTTAAAAGCAAATTAACTCAACAGTGAACTGTGTCAAAACGAGACTAGTTGCCATAATCTGGCTTTTATTGTGTGACTTCAGCCTTTCAGGATAAAAACTGTTCCTTTATATAACAGTCAAAAATAATCATTAATACTGGAGAAAGGACCCCTACATTTTATCACCTACCTTGAACCTGATTACATATGGAGTATTCTGTGTTAATTTCTCCTCTATCTGATCACTCGTAAGGTGGCGGCAACGATTGTCATACCCTGGATTTTCTCGTCGCCTCATTGCCTCCTTTCGCAGAAGTTCCAATCTATGGGAAGTGCAAAAACACCGATATGCTAATCCATTCTAAAATGAACCAAATAAATAAATTATTATTTTTGTGTATTTTTTAATGTCTCATCACAAGAGTGGTAGGACATATAATGTTAGCCATGTCAGTAGGTCAACCCATTTGTCTGGTTAAGTTCAACATTTTCAATCTGTCAACCCATCTGTCTGGTTAAGTACTACATTTCAGTCTTTCAACCAGTCTGTCTGGTTAATTTCTACATTGTCAGTCTGTCAACCTGTCTGACTGGTTAAGTTTTAAATTTTGAATCTGTCAACCAGTATGTCTGGTTAAGTTCTACATTGTCAGTCTGTCAACCTGTCTGTCTGGTTAAGTTTTACATTTTCAGTCAGTCAACATGTCTATCTGGTTAAGCTCTACACTGTCAGTCCATCAACCTGTCTGGCTTGTAAAAGTTCAACATTGTCTACCGACCCATCTGTCTGGTTCATTTCTACATTGTCTATCAACCCATCTATCTGGTCAAGTTCTACACTGTCAACCTGTCAACCAGTCTGTCTGGTTAAGGTCTACATTGTCAGTCTATCAAACCCATCTATCTGGTGAAGTTCTACATTGTCAGTCTGTCAACCAGTCTGTCTGGTTAAGTTCTACGTTCAGATCAGTTGCAGGCACTGCTGCTAACTGCACAGACTATTAAGGACAATAGCTGCTGAAATGAAGTTTTCAACTTTTAAGTTTTTATGTTTAGAAAATTTGCAATTTTGAAAGAATAGAAGATGATAAAATTAACATGTTTATCTTCAATGTTATAATAAAGCTTTCTATGCAATTTGTAGAAGTTGACTGAATCCAAACTAAAATTAAGTTTAATTAGGAAAATAAGAAGAAACTGAAAGACGTAATTTCAAAGTATATTTTATATATATATTTTTATATATGAGCCAGTTCAGCAAAAACTGGCTTTATGACATTGAGAAATGGTGGAAAACCCCACTCAAAATGGGATGTAAAATTTTCATGTCATGATTATGCAGAAGTGATTTGCAATTTTCAAGAGTGACCACTACTGAACTCAAGAGAAACTCTTAGCAAATTTTTCATGGATTTTGGAGATGACAATGTATTTAGGGTGAGTTAATCCCTAATATTAAATAAATATTTCAAAGCAATCACAAAAGCAATAATTGTATAGTTATTCATCTATTTATCATAACTCAACAATTCGATTATTCTTTCCTGATTGATGAATGAATCCAAACTTTATAAAGTATATGATATATGTCCTTAGTATATTTAAAAATACTGAATCTAAGAATTATTTCAGATACATGTTATCACTTATACTTTTTATGCCCTTTGGAAAGAACCTGAAGACTATATGTAACACAATTAAATTTCTGCAAAAATTTACGCTCGGTGGCACAACCAGTAAAGTGTTGGTACATTTTATATACTTGTACATGTTCAAATCCCATTGTCGCTCTCTTCCCCCACCATTACTATTTTTCCTTACTCCTTAACTAAATTATATGTTTAGAAAATCTGCAATTTTAAAAGAACAGAAGATGATAAAATTAACATATTTTTCTTCAATGTTATATAAAGCTTTTTAAGCAATTAAAGTTTGTAGAAGAATATTGAATCCTAAATAAAATTAGGTTTAATTAGGAACATGAGAAGAAACTGAATGACATAATTTCAAAATATATTTTACATTAGGAAACTGAAGTAATTTTATAATTCAGTGCAAAATATTTCAGGACCCTTGATATAAACTTTTTCAAATTTGTTTTGATGGGTATTTTTACCGCACATTCCTGTAATTTATAGTATGTCAATCAGTGTTGTCTTTTTTATCTAATGAGAAGTTCTATTTACATTAACAATGTTTTGTTTAGACTTTTGGGAAATTATCCATGACCTCATATTCAAATCAAACGAAAAAATCATGAAGTGCACACTGACCTTTTTCTTTTAAAAAAAATTATTTGTTGAAACCTTCTGTGTATGAAGTGTACTGTTATGACTATAAGTCTTGGGACAGGAAAAAATAATTGTTTTTGTGTCACAAGATTTATGTGCATTTAAAAATTATAACATTTTCAGTGTCCCAACACTTATAGATATAAAAAGACAAAATTGGCAAGGTCACCATACTGCACACAGCAGTGACCAGCTCTTGTTCATTTACTATGTCAAGAAATTGTTAATAAACTACTATGATTGTTTTTATGTTATTATTTGGCATGTGCATATTTTCCAATTTTTCCAACATGAAATAAAATAAATGTATCTAAAAATTTCATTTATTCATGGGGTGCTTAGAGTTTACTCGGTGACTGGTTCTTTAATATGGCATACAGACCAGTACTTACAGTGCAAATTGTACATCCTTGTTTATTCCAAAAATACTAGATGCAGATTTTTGCTTTATTCATCATTTTTACCAAATCTCATTCTTTCACATCATATTTAAAAAATACCTCAATTACTATTTTATTCATTTTGACCATTTTTCAGCGATACAAACGATCCAACAACATGATGTAAATCATATAAAATGACTCACATCTTTAATTATACAAGTTGAATAACCTGTATACAGTATATTCACATAACTGATCATAAATGATACATTTTAAATTTTGTACTTCAGCTTACTGTAAAACAAATGTGTAACTTTCAAACAGTATTCATTCCACCTTTGATTTTGGACCGCTGGTTGTCTTGGTCTTGGCTTTTCCTTTTGTTTATAATTGGCAGATTTGTCTTTTGTTTTCTGACAGGAGACCTGGTAATTGTTTGAACCATGAAACTGGCTAGGAAGAGGGGGATTTTTGTCTGGCAACAATGCCAGTAACCATTTGTACAGCATTACTCCACGCAAATTAAGTGTTGTAAAATCTAAATTGGGCTGAGAAGGATCAGATGCCCTGCATAAAAGCAGTACTAAGTTATTTGTCCTACAAATATTATATTGGGCTGACTAACCATAGACATCAATATCATTGACAGTCAGTTAAGGTTAAGTAGCACAATTACTGTAGCCGAGTGAACAGGAACTTATTTATGGTGACTTACATCAAAGCAAACTACATCTGAGTGTTTAAGGTATTACATTTATTCTTGAAGCATTATTTCTGAAACTTCGTTGTTGTATTTTGGAAGTATTATTTAAGTTTAGTGCAAATGTGCCTATAATTCAGATCCAAGTGATGTACTTCATTTAGTGCAAGTCAAAATCTTCAAAATATATGCAGTGATGCTGTGATGTAAGCATGCTAACCAAATGTGAGTGTTGAACCAAATGCTATTGTTGTTCGTTCTTGTCATGCTGGGAGCACAGTTTTAATAAGCTTGGTATTTACATTTTCAAGGCAAAATAAAAACATAAATACTGGTACATTGATACAATATTCTAATGCAATAATGCTTAAACAAAGAATAATGAACTGAAGAGAAAAGGGATAGGTGACTTGTAAATGCTTACAGCAACCCACAAATGAACAACTGTTGTCAGTGATCAAATTATACACATTTGAATTAGGTAGAAATAATAAGGAAACAGAGGAAAATTAAATATATTTATTGAAATTTAACATTACCATGATATAATTCATGATATTCCCTGAACAACCACGTTCCCTTTTTTAAAAATGTCATTATGATCGAGAAAATACACTGAATGATTCATAGAAAAAAAATGCTGAAGGTGTCCCATGACTTATAGTACAGGAAAATATTGTTTTTAATTTCGAGTCCCAACATCTATAGGTCATAAAAATTATTTTTGAAAATAATTAAGGTGTCCCAAGACTGACAGTGTCCGAAGACTTACAGACATTATGGTAAATTGTGCTGATTATATTAATAACTATTGGAAGATATATTTTCAGAGCACTTTGGTAGGATTCTTGCATCCACATATTCTCCCTCATTAGTATCTGACAATGTTGGTGCTTCATATAATACGACAGACCTAGAGGAAAAGGCAAGATGATTTCTTCATAATGTGGAAATTTTTAACCCTGAGGACACACAATCCAATAGTGAGGAGGAAGTCATTAATAATGAATCTCACAACATGATCATTGAAAAACAATTAGAATGGAGGTCAGTAAAAGGATAATGGGCAATTTTATAAGAAATGGTTCCAGCTGGTGAGAAAACTCTATTGCCAGTCAGAATTTTTTATACCATTTATGACCATATCTTAAACAGGAGTGGAATGCTAAAGGATGAGAGAGAAGCAGTACTCTATCGCCAAGCTGATGGCGATACTACCAGACAGCGTAGAGACTTACCCAATTCTTCAAGCCCTTGTAAGACATATAGTACTCTGTTTATCAAATTTTATGTCATCTTTGTTCATTAATGCAATGCATCATAGTGCATTACATCTGATATAATGATGCTGATATTATTCACAATGAAGGATCATAAAAGCTGCTGAATCATTTTCAGGCAAGTGTATTCGACAGAATAATTGTTTACATTATTTTGCCTACACTTTCACACAAAAGTTAAAGTTTATTGCTTTCATTTTTTTCAACGATTTCAGAAAATACAGACATCAAATGTGACATTAGTACCTAGTCACGTGTGTGTGTGTGTGTGTGTGTGTGTGTGTGTGTGTGTGTGTGTGTGTGTGTGTGTGTGTGTGTGTGTGTGTGTGTGTGTGTGTGTGTGTGTGTGTGTGTGTGTGTGTGTGTGTGTGTGTGTGTGTGCGCACATGTGGTTATTTCCAAGTAGTTCTTGTAGCACACAGGGTGTAGTATTCAGAAAGAAAGCCTCAGACCAGGAAAGATCCCAATTAATATTATGAAGGCAATGGGACAGGCGATCGAGATCGACAAGCATCCAGACCTGATGTAGAGTGCAGGGCTGAATAGACATCGTCAAGAGTATTTATTAAGAATGTGTCAGGATTTGTCAGGCCCTACTGTCATGATGTCACATGCCCAAGACTCACAGCGGAGTGAGGAGCTCTGTGTCATTCTATACCACACTGTTAGTAATTCTATGTGGTAATAATGAAGTATAAGTTTGTCAACATTATATGTTCATTGCCATCATTTTGATTATATTAATTTGAAAACAAAATTGTTTCATGGAAGACTATGTCTCCAATATTCCATCCATAACACAGTTAAAAGATACATGTGTCGAAAATAAAATCTGCATCATAAAGATTAAACCCAGTTAAAAAAATTTCAGTATTTATTAACTAATCATTTTGCATAATGAAATAAGTTTAACTGACAAATTGCTGATGGCTGTAATTATGAAACCAATTCAACTATTACTTTACAGTTTGTTCAATGGTGCCTTAATGTCATGTTATTGCACTTTTAAAACAATATGCATTCCCTCTCAAGCCCATTGATAAAAAAACTGACACACTATGGTGCTAAAATTTATATTATCATGCCTTCATAACATTACTCAATCAGAGAATGCCAAAATATAAATATCAAAATTTTATGTCATAAGTTCCTGTGAACCTATCTCCCTCTCTCACACGCCCACACCCACAGAGGGTTACTTAAGTTTATGATTTTTAGAATGCAAGTCAACAACTAGTACGCCAGTATATAGTGTCAGTGTTCATTAATGGCATAAATTTCAAACTCATGTTATTCTGTATCTAACTTAACAAGACAAAGGTCACAATTGAGACACAGCATATATACTTGCATGTAAGTTGGATTCAACTGCAAACTATACACAAGTGCAAGCAGATATAATTCTTTGCAGACTTGGGACAAAATTAGCAGAACAAACAATACTGACCATCCACCACTGTTCATGTTTGTTTTTTTAACTGAATCCTTCTTGTACGAATATATAGGATAACTGAGGAATTATGGCTACTTTTTTCATTAACCTACTATCAGAAGGTACACAATTTACAAGCAGAGTCTACCTTGAGTAAATTCGTTGCATTTTCATCATAGATGTGTAGTCTGTGTGACTGAAAGAGAAAATTTCTCATTATTAACAAATGCAAGAAATGATGGCTACTTGATGGAGCTCCATTATAACTTGCCATTCTTTCAATAAGGAATTTAAGAGTGACACAAGAACTGACAGAAAATTGATGGAGTGCCATTTTAATCTGCCTTTCTTTCCATGAGAAATTTAAAGAGACAAGAACTGAGAGAAGTGTGATAAAGTGCTCTGATAAACTGACCTCTTTCCATGAGAAAATATAACAATGAGACAAAACTCTTTTATGATATGAATATAGTGAATGCACCATTTTTGTCGCCTACTAATTTTTGATGATTGGTTTATCACTACAAACCATGAAATTAGTTTTTTTTATACAAACCATAAAATTAAGGATACAATATAAAAATGCACAGGAAGTCAGTTTCTTCCTTTCTTTTTCTTATTAACCGCTGAATATTGAAAACTGTCAAAAATATTTTTGATAAACTCAAACATACCAAATTTTAAACTAAAAATTTTCTTATATGTCTGAGTCAACAAGTACACAAGGTCAGTGCAGTTCAAAATTCAGCGTAATGGCTTTTGACCTTTAAGTTGATACACCTCTCCCTCGATAACTCGCACACAGCAGGGTGCACAAACATAGACTGCACTATAAGCGAGGGCGCGAGTTACCGAGGGACCTCCAAAAGTTGAAAATATTCGCTTAGATATCGAGAAAACAGCGGAGTGGGGGGGGTAGGGAACTGGGCCGTTTAATGACTGAATGTTCATTTTACAATCACGTCGATAATTATTTTTAATAACGCGCTTTTTCTAATAAAGTTGTTTGTTACTCTGTTTAAATAACATTATTTTCAAAATGTCCAACATGTGAAAGATCGTTCCATTTGTTTCAACAACCATCACGTGTACGCAAAACATCTGTGTATTACGTCACTGCTTTTTGTGTTTTTGATGAGTCTGGTTCATGGAGTGGTATTTAATGGTATCCTGCCAAATTGGGAGTCAAAAGAGCGGGAAACTAGACTAACTGTCGATACACCAACAAACAAGATTCCTTTTCTTCAAAAACAACGCGAAATTTATTTCGTGAGACAATCGTTACGTTGAATCTCAATTTTTGTATTGTTCAGTTAGTACAGCATTGATGTCATAATTTCATTGGAAGTAATACTGAAACTTCTTATCATCCTTGAGGATATCTCTAAGTGCCAGTTCAAAAATTCTCTGAAATTCGCTTGCCTACAATGGTCCGTATCTGTGAAACCAAGCTCTTTATTTTACGAAGTATTCATTTCGTTGGTTATCTTTGATCACAGTTACCAATGAGTCTGTTAATTTAAGGTAGTTTATGTTACATACACAATAATATTTATAACAGTAATTGATCAAATGAAGTGAGCTTACCCAACATATGACCGGGGCCGCTAGATTTTAAATTTGTACGATTTTCGTGCCTTTTAACTTTTCTTTTATTCCAGCTCCTTTATTTGAGTCAAAAGACATAATTAACGTGATAACACAAAGGAGGCCAGCTTTTAATTCAGTGCAAGAAAACAACAAATACTTCCGCAAATCAGTTATCAAAACACGGTTGGCACCTAATTAGGTTCTTAGAGAAACGCTCACGGACATAGCTGTTACGGTAGGTTGGCAAGTTTTACATTTAATTACAAGAGGACACGTTGTATTTATGATGATTACACTTAAAAGGAACTAAAAGATAGAACTAGAACATAAATTTCAATTGATTAAAAAAAAAAAATGATTTAGTTGGTATTTATTTATTAAGTACTGCCTCCACTGTGCGTAAGTGACATTTTCATTGATCGAAATTTCCTTACATATCGTTAATTCCGGTGTACTACCGTTTGGAAAGAAAATGTAAAAAGAAATTGTAGGACTTATTTTTAAATTTGATATTTCATAATGTTGATTAAAATTTCAGGTCCTATCTACCGTTTTCGATGATAAAACGAGTGATATATCAAAGTTTCTGTTACTAATTTTGATCGCGATTTTCTTCAAGTTCAAAAATAGGAATCAATTTTTGGGGTATTTTCTGGTTTAAAAAATGGGATCCACGACTGACCCCACGTTATAAGCGGGTTCACGAGTTATCAGGGCACGAGTTATCGAGGGAGTGGTGTATTATGGATATAACATAACAGAACTTGTCTCAAGATATGCTAAGTTTGTTTAAATCCACAATTCAGATTTATCGGAAGAAAAAACAAGCATGTTATTCAACTAGCATCATTTAGGATATTCTATATATAGGTTAGAGAAAATTTTTGTTTTTAGTTGGAGTAAAACTACCTGTCAATATTGCACTGCTTTATGTTATGGGATGGAAATTACTCACATTCATAAAAGAAAATTCCTTCTTCCCATTAGAAGGGAAGTTCCAGAAATCCAGAACTGAAAAGAAGGCAAACCCAGCCTGTCCTTCTATGTCATAGGTCATAGGTCCACGTGCAGTAGCCATTCCCTTTTTCAGGACATAGACAACTTATGGGATATCAGAGTGGGATCAGAGGAGAAAATCTGGTAACAGTGACAGGTATTACATCAGTTTTTGCCACCCCATCCCCACATACCATATTTCAGTATTAGTAGTACAATATGTTGCTACTGCATTGCTGCATTTGCCACTGTGGAGGGAGGCTGGTGGCTTCAAAACTGGTCAAAAACTGGATATGTAATCGCCCTTATTTTAGGAATGTGTACTACTGAAAGCTGATATCAACCTGGGCCACTTTTGGCCTCAAAGAAAGTAATGCATACTCTGAAAGCTGATATCCAGCCCAAAGGCCACTTTTGGCCTCAAAGAAAGTATACATTCTCTCTGTTGAACCAAAGACCAA
Organism: Megalonaias nervosa; assembly: GCA_016617855.1. Taxonomy (NCBI): domain Eukaryota; kingdom Metazoa; phylum Mollusca; class Bivalvia; order Unionida; family Unionidae; genus Megalonaias; species Megalonaias nervosa. The sequence goes on from JAECUM010012087.1 coordinate 69,222, forward strand.
AGGTGGAAGGAAAAGAAAGTAGTGCGTGACTGCCAAAATGCAGCATTATGAATGAATTTGACAGGATCATGATGTAGTAAAAACTCAGACTTCATGGGTTTTAATCTTCATTAATTAAAGGCCCCATCAGTAATGGACTGATAAGCCCTACTGATTGTGAAAACAATCCACCTAGAAACAGTGGATGCCGAAATATCAGAAGAGCCCTTATAAGGAAGGAAAAGACATGTGCCAAATACAGCTATCAAGCGATAACTTTGCTTAACAGCCAATCTGGATCATCTATAGGTCTGATAGCGGAGATTCCATCATGGCATTAGTGAGCAAGACACTGGTCTCTGCAGCCCAAAATTTCTGATATGATCGGTAATATGAGGATCAGAACCGATGTTTGATCTTCTGAGAATCTGTGTTGGAAATGGCTTCCCTATAGCCCTTAATAGTATAAACTGAGCCATCTCTCCCTTCAGACAGGAAAGAAAGAAAGAAAGTCAGCCACTGCATTCATAAATGGGCAGCTAGGACTAAAAGTGTTTCCTACTGCTACAATCACAAAAGATTCTTCATTTAGACCAAGGATGAGGTCCAAGTGATGCAATTGGCAATCTTGCCTGAAAAACTGTCCTGGCGGATAGATCATTTGAAATGACCCAAGAGTGAAGTGGAGAATCTGTAGGCTGTTGTGCTGAAAAGACTCCCTGTGCTGCGACAGGTCCCTCATCTGAGGCAATGTCCTTGGCTGGTCTACCAACAGGCTGAGATTGCTGAACCATGATTGCTGACGTCACACAGGGACTATCAAAATGAACCAAGCAGTGGAGATCCTGACTTTGTGGAGTACTTGTGGAATTATTCTGAATGGTGGGAAGGTATATGTGATTAGACAATCCCACCTCAGACTAAATTGTGTGTCTTCATCAGTCTGAACAAGTACTCTGCTACTGATTGGTGTAGAGACCATTCCATAAGGGCTATATTGCCTCCCCTTGAGAAAGTGCCCACCAGAAAGTGCCTGGAATATGACAAATCTGATGGGTAATCCCTTCCAAGGTTGCTCGGTGAAGAAGGTTCGAAACCTCCATGCACCAAGAAGAAGCATGTGTGCTTCATTTTCACCTGAGGATCACAATGATTGACATGCTTCCGGAGGAGATCATTGCAATCCTTACTTGGCTGACACATCCACTTTAGGGCTAAAGAGACTGCCCTTATCAACAGATTATTTAAGTGGATAGTTATTTCTTCGAGGAACCATAATCCCTGAAGAAGACATGTCAACTGAGCAACTCTCCACAAATAAGACACATCCATGAACAGACAAGAGTTGGGTTCAAGAATATACATAAGGATTTTGGTCATAAACTAGACCCAAATTGCCCTTCAATTCAAGTGGTGGAGAAATTCTGATCCTAGAGAAATCCAAGCTGTCTGGGGATCCATGTGCCAATTCCAGTTCACCAGAAGGAGAAACCAGGCTGAAGCAGAGTTCAAAATCCCTAGTAGGGATTGATACAAGTGATCAGACAATGATGTTTTGGCTTGCAGCAGATTCAAAATTGACACGATTTTGTCTAGAGGGGCATGCATGCTTGGTAAGTTCATTTCCATATACAGGAAATCCTGAGATGGGCTCTGGCTTCTCTAGGTTTGGAATGAATCCCAACCAGGTCACTGTTGGCCAGCAACTGGAAAGATTTGTCTGAGGGACTACACATGCCATTGTGTCTCAACCAGTCATCCAAATACTGGAGGATTGGGATCCCCAGTGACCTCAGTTGGGCAGCAACTACTCCCATCACTCTTAAAATAAGTAACAGAAAAGAGTGAAAAGCAACAAGCTTTGTAAAATTCAACAAATAATATATTTCCCAAGATATACAAAGTGAAAATGAGAAGAAAGAACTTATGGTATTGCAAATTAAATCCCAAAATAATCCTATAATTATGGACACAAGTCCTAATCATTTAAAGTCCTGAATAAAATTTAGTAGAAGTCCAAATTAAATCCAAAGCTGAAGGTGCTGATGTGTCTGTTATAACCTGTATAAGGCTGATGTGTCAAAAGTCTTTTGTTCAATCACAGTAATATAATTCCAGGTGTGAATTCACTATGAATTCCAGTGAATGTCCCTGTCCAAGAATTTTATCAGAGCATTTTTGTATTTCCAGAGAAAATAATCATCTGAATTCAATAATTTGAAGAAAATAGATTCCAGCCCAAAATGAATTACTGGTCACAACATACAATACAACGTGATTGTGCAAGATCTTAAAGCACCAATGAATTTTCCCTTCAATGACAGGATTATAAAATCTTCAACTTGACCTCAGGTCAGGTCACAATTAGTATTTTATAAAAAAAAAATTATTACCTAATGGAAAATAACCTTCTAGAATGATCCTGATGTCTACAAAATAAAAATGTTAGTTATTATTAGAAACCTATTAATAAAATTACGATACTGAACCTGGACTATGTCAGGTACACCAAGTAATTTCCAATAATCTTGACCTAGACCCAAATAAACATATTTACTTCTATTAATAACGATCCTGATATTAAGCCCATACACAGAGAATATTTCAGATATGTATTAGTTGTTTACAGAATTAAAAAAATTAAAAAAATCAATTCAGGTCAAGCAGAAATAAATTCAATTTTGGACAAGGTCAAGTCCAACATGCAATGTTACATTACAATAGTATGTAACGAAAAATAAAAATTATAAACGAAACCTCACTAACAAACAATGTAAATTAAATATTCATAACAAAGGCCAGAGACTGGTCATTTAACAACCACTCTACTGTACCCTTCTTTTGAAGGGTGTGCACCTCTTCCCTTAACCACAGTGGCAATGACTGAGGGTCCTTCTCAGAGAAGAAAATTCACATAAGTAAAGGTGGAATCCTTTTGTTACGAAAGAGAGGCCCAATGCATCATTCATTTTGTTCAACCATGTCTCTCTAAAGAGAGCTAGCCAAACACCCATGAGAATCCTTGGGAGTGGGATGGATGGCAGGAGTGGGAGTGAGTTCCTATGGCCACCCTTACCACTTTGGGAAAGAAGAGGGTCTGCAAACTTCCTACCTGGGCCTCTCCATGATCATGCTAAGCTTAAATAAGACTTAGATGGAGGCAGTTTCTCAGACTGGTCTGAAGGTCCAAATAGGCAATCAAGTTGGACACATTTCCTGGCTGGTTTCAACAGGTCAGAAGCAGATGCAAGGGACTGGTGTTTAAGGTCCTTCTGGTTCTAGGATGCTAGAGGGAACGAAATGTCTGATAAGGGACTCTGCCTCCAAGGGATTAGCATTAAGAATGTTCTATCTGTGATCCAGTAGGACTTCTGAAGGACAACATTCCTGCAGATGTGGAGCAGCCCCATTTCATATTGATACAAAAATAAAAATTCTAAAACTGAAACAAATAATCAAAGTTATTGATTATAGCATATGAATGGTGTGAGACCTGAAGTAAAAAACTGAACCTAAAACCCAATACTTTACCTGCCAAAATGGTATTGATGATAATAAGCTTGGTTTGAAACCAGCAAAACACAATCATACAATAAAAAATAATAATGAGTGATGTGAGAAACTAAAACTCACTATAGATTATTAATATCTGGTGTGAGAACCCTTAAAAGTGTCAACAATTCAAGATATAACATAATCCATGAATCATCAACCAGATATTTAAAAAAATAATGTACATGAACATGTTCATCTACCAAAACAAATTCTGGTGAAGAATATGGAGACTATACCTTCCCTAGTGCTCAGACCCCCCTCCACACACACACCATATGAACAAAATTATGATAAGGTTAACAACAACTATAATTTACACTGATGGTGAAGGAAACATAAAGGGAATTGCCGACTCAACTGAAAAGCAATGCCTAAAAATTTGCAGGAGAGCTCCACTATGAATAAATATATGTATAATGGATTGATGGTATAAACCAATGGTGTTCAATCTTTTCACATGAGGGGCCACATTGCAATTTGTTTCTCACTCACAGTGCTGTTTATTAACTTGACCTATGTTTTCCATAATGTTGGCACAAGTTATGAAAGGTTGGCTGGCTGGAGAAAAACTATTGGCAGGCCAGATTCTGGCCTGTGGACTGCATATAGGACAACTCTGGTATAAACAATGTTAAGGAAACCAGACACATCTCTGACATGAGAAGAAAGCAATATTTCATTTAGTGTGATTGAATTCAACCAAACAAAGATGTCATCCTGAAAAAGAGGACAGCTACTGCACATAGTCCTAAGACATAGAGAGTAAAACAATACAACAGCAATATGTAATGTATTATCATATTAAAAATCTATTTACACATGTTTACTCCCAAGCCAAATTGAGAGGAAATAGGTAATATCAGCACCATTTTCATTTAGCCCAAGTACTTACTGCAAGAAGTCACTATGACTATTCAGAAACAGAAGCAAGAACAAGATTTTAAAGATGGCAACAAAGACAGCCATTTTGTGTGGTCAAATAAATTCTATTTTCATTTTGGAAAAACTACACCTAAGAAATATTTCAATGGAAACCCCATATTAAGACAACCATCCATTTAGGAGGAGCAGCAAAACAGATTTTCTATATGGACTAACTGCAGCCATTTTGTGAGGTCAGATTGGCACTAAATATAGTTAAAAAGTGTTTCAATAAAAATGTATCAATAGGACCATTCTATTCAAGAAGAGTAGCAATGCCAAGATTTTCAAGACAGCCACCATAACAGTCATGCTGGATATCCGATTGGCAACCGCAAAAACCCATCTTGTTACAACCATCCATGCAGGAAGAGAAGCAATAACAGGATTTTCATAAGGGCCAATATGTTCAAGTTGCATGCCAAATTTATAGATTTCTTCAAATAGTTTAGGAGAAGCAGTAATAACAAGTAAACTACTGATTATGGATGGCCAACGGACCAACACAAAAGTTATTCTTGTCTTCAAATTGAGTGCCTTAGGAATGACCCTATAACTTGTAATATAAAAATTGCTATATTGTCAACTGACAACATGGAGTTTATAAGTTATTTTGACCAAAAGCATCAGCAAGTTTTCCTGATTACAACTGTTTATCACAACTATAAAATGATACTGTATCAATCATGAGGTACTGCATGAACCCTGTGGTACTGTATCAATTCTGTGACACTGTATCAACATTACCTGAATATATGGTCCGAATTCTCCTCCATATTTAGGTCCTGAAAAAAAACAAAATCAGTGCAACTGATGCGTCATGAAAATGTAAGACTGAAATGAATTTTAAAAAAAACAACTTTAAGGGCTTTCATAATATTTTGCAAATATATAAATGATTATTTCACTAAAACAACTGAGGTTTAATTTTATAATAAGACACAACACAGACATTTTATAATACTAAATTATTCATTTTTTTGTGATTTGGTGACATTTTCACCTGTACTTAAAAAGTCCAAGGACTGGAGAAAGGGTTTTATTGTTTCCAAAGAATGATCAAAATTCACAAAAATTAAAATAGTGAAATCATGATATGGAACAGGCAAACAAAAGGAGTTTGCTATCAATGGCCACCATGATCAACAGAGAAATGCTGACAATTTGGACTTTTTAATCATTCCAACAGACATATATCTTCAAGACATCCAATGGTTCAAACAATAAATGTCTAATACAGTCATAATATCAAAGCACTGACAGACATGTGATATCCATCCACCCAATGTTCCAATGCTCTAGTCCAAATACCTGTCCAACACTGTGTGTACACCTGATAAATTGGTCTCGATTTCTGCCTTCTGCACTTTAATATCCTGACAGCATTATACATTGATTGTTCACACATTTTAACATTTGTGGTATTGGTTCACATTTGATGAAGTAAGGATTCAGTGGTATATTGCTTTACAGCTACAGTTACTGTGGTCGAGTGGATAAAGTATGTCACACATAGACACACACACACAGACACACACACACAAAACTTTGGAGTACTAGGTCATGAGTTTGCACCCACTGACAGGAAAATTTCTTGCTGTTTCCTCCATGATGTCATGTATGGTATTATTTCTTAGTACGTACAAACTTTTCCAGATTTCAGTTGCTATAGGTGTAGACTTATAATTTCAATTTTTTATAGGTTAATTCTGAAGACTATCTCAAAAATGTTAATTTGTCAAGAATCAAAAAAGTAAATTTTGGTTTAATGTGAATAGCCATTATAGCATGATTTCTTTCAAACTCACATTGGTGCAAAAGTCTTCAAAACTTAAACAGATTCATGCAGAACTTTCATGCCAGGAACATATTTCTGACTTGGTGAGAACGATGAGGCTGCTAACTGAAGAAAGCAAAGCAATCAAGGAATAATTTGCATTCTTGAAGGATGTACAAAAAATGTTTCGAATGTTAGGTGCAACAGATTACAATAACTTGCACAGTAGTGATTTGTTTTCTATATTTTATGAGGGGGGGGGGAATTTACTAAAAATAGTTAATGACCTAGAAATGCTTCAAAACAGGCTCATATAATTTTTTCTTTATTATGCACAGTATGCAATAGGAAAATAAACAGAAAAAAGTAAAATATACATTTACTTGCTGATATAAATATACAGGTATATATGGGTATTCCCCAAGAAATGAAAGGGTTACGTTCCTGAGACCTATATGTATGTTGGTTTTTATGCAAGATTTTACTAGGCTAGTTTTGTAGCTGACATCATGCTGAAGGGTAACTTTAACAGAACACAACAAAAATAATTAAGATTATGAAAAAATGTAACAAATTATTTACAAATGTACACAAGATGAGAACTATATACTGAGGGTGCACTTGATTCAAAGATCGAAAAACAGTCTGTGTGCATTTTACACATCTCAGGAAGTACCTCTAACTGACGTACAGTATTTCGGTACAGCAAATGCGTATATGTTTATCCCAGTTCAAGTAAATTTTGAGATTCTGTATAGAGGAGTTCAACATAATTTCTGTTGGTAAATTGTAAAAGGCAGGTAGTTCTACAGACTGAAATAGAGCCAAATGATTTAGTGCTGTAGGTCTCATTGTTAATAACAAATGGTCATATTACATCTTTGTTGGAGTTCAGAGCAAGATCATGGTCTATTTTAAACAACTAATCTGAGTGACACAAGAAATGGAAGACAACTGACAGATAAATGCAAAACTTTGATGCCAGATGTGTTGATTAGTTCACAAGTTTTTCTATCACTGCTTTATCTTACAAAATTCAAACAACAGAGTAGCCTGTAGTTATAGGGTATGATTCACTTATTACCAAGTACATTGTTTATTATCAGACTGCACTGGTGGCCTAGTGGTTAGAGTGTCTGCCTATGATGCGGGAGGTAGCAGGTTTGAACCCCAGCCGAGTCAATCCAAAGACTTAATAAAAATGGTACTAGCAGTTGCCTTGCTTGGTGCTCAGCATTAAGAGGTTAGTGCTAAGACTGGTTGACTTGGTGTCAGGATAATGTAACTGGGTGGACATCATGCTACATGTCTGCGGGATGATGCCCCTGTGCCAGACATCACCATAAACTGTCACACTGCAGACATCATAGCAATATGACTGAAAAATTGTTAAAGATATGTTAAAAATCCAAATCACACACACACACAAACATATGCATTATTATCAACCTAATGGCAAAGAAAATAAACCTGCTGAAGAGCTGTTGCTGAGTTCACACATATAATTAAAATGTCAATTGCAAAGAAAACAAACTAAGTTATTAGTTTGCACACGAGCATTAATCTTCTAAATGTGTATATGTCAACCTGCATGTAATTAGGATCACCTTTTGCAACTATTTGTGATATAAAAAAAATACAAAAGCTCTTCTTATACAATCAGTACAAATAGTACAGTTTAACTTAACATAAAGACATGAAATCTTAATATTGCTTTTTAGCAATGATTTTTATTGCTTTTGCATGTTCATGCAGCAACCACCAGAACTATGTTTTCTCATGTTTCAATTACCCTCGATAACGCTGTGAATGAATGTTAACAGAAATAATATATTATTTTAATGATAACCCTTGATAATGTTGCGAATGAATGTTAAAAGAAATCATATGTTAATAATAACCCTCGATAATGCTGTGAATAAATGTTAACAGAAATCATATATTATGTTAATGATAACTTGTGCATGGGGTAACCATTGGAACTTGCGCAATTTTGTGACACTTCAGTCAGCTATGCATATGATTTTGTTATTAATTTGTTTGATACTTATCATTCTATCCAATTCAGGGAGTACAATATCAATGACTTTACATGATTATTAAAGAATTATATTGTGTGAACTGCAACAGAAATGAGGGCATGAATGCATCTGTAGGTACCAATAATGTAGTAATGAGAAGAAAATATTAGATTCATTACACAAAATGTAGCTTTAATACAGTTTGTGAGGCATTAGGTTTTAATGTTATCTAAAATCTGATCCGGCATTAGGAATCATATATTATCTTCATCAGAACTAGGAAATGTTTGCAATTAACTGAATGATCACATTTTTTCAGTATCAAAAGTAAGCAAATTGCTCCAAAAGGTGATAATGATGTAGATAAATCATTGCTCCCCTCTCTCTCTCTCTCTCTGAACAATTTTAGAGCATGCTTGCAGGGGTCATAAACAGTAAACCACACCCATGTTATCGAGACCACATCCACTGGTCCAAAAGGCAAAGTTCATTGTGCCCTACAGTGATTTCTTGACATTACCACAACCTCATTTTATTTGAATACAATGCATCAACAATCAAAGTAAAATGTCCACTTTGGTGTTAATTATTCCCTTAACATGGAAGATGGAAAGACTGAAAAAGGCCTTATGTTTGTATTCAGTACTGGTGCTAATTTGATGATCATAAATATCAGAAATTACACCGCTACCTACAGAACCTTAAAAAAGCTGAAAAGCTCATTTTTTCTGCCCAAAATGAAAACTAATTATAACTTAGTGGTTATATGCAACTTCATTACAACAAAAAACAAATTAATCATGTTAACCATTATTTCATCATATAAATGTATACAATATGGATTTATGCTATGGCAGATAATGCCAAGTTTTTTATTGTATTCTATTTTTGAGGTTGCCATGGTGACATGAATAAAAAAGTTGCTAATATTTTTTTTAAAAACTTTTAAAATTTTCATCATCATATCGCTAATCTGACAGAAAATAAGCAAAAACATCAATCTACAGTACCTACTTCGAATGTTCTACAACAACTTTTCCCTACTTTCATCAACTGCTCTGGTGGCCTAGTGGTTAGAACGTCCGCCTCAGATGCGGGAGGTTGTGGGTTCGAACCCCAGCCGAGTCATACCAAAGACTTTAAAAAATGTTACTAACAGCTGCCTCGCCTGGCGCTCAGCATTAAGAGGTTAGTGTTAGAACTGGTCGGCCTGGTGTCAGGATAATGTGACTGGGTGGGACATCATGCCACATGTCTGCAGCATGATCCCCCAGTGCTAGACATCATTTGAAACTGCCACTCTGCAGATATTGTAGCGATATGACTGAAAAGTTGTTAAAGCTACATTAAAAATCCAAATCACACACACACACACACCCTACTTTCATCAACTTTGTCTATTCTGGCAGGAGAGGTCATTTCATCCAGATATCAACGTCCAGTTTGGACTCAGACTTACTAAGAAAAAAAGCATTTAAAAGCAATATCAAGCTTTTGTATGACTGAGATGATCCCTGGTGCAGAAAAAGGTAAAATAAGGTTTCTGTCAAGTAACATTTTTAACAGATAAGAATGGAATGGGGGAAAGATTTGGCAAGCAAGATATATTAATTTTTGATTGGGACATTTCAAAATAGATATTCTGAGTCCACCACCAGAAATTGGGGCAACCTGGTGGTTCTAATTAATACAGCAGAATCATCCTTAAATACAAAAAAAGACAGTATGATCCATTGAACCAAGTGAAATCTGAGTCTGGGTAAGTGATTTGTTCAAAGCCACATGCCCTAGGTCTCTGTGCATAAAATGTTTTCATTAAGCACTGACCTTCATCTGGAACTACACCTGCCCATTCTAGTATATTTATCAATTTGTCTACAGCACCTGGAACCAAGCGGGTCTGAAATATATAAGAAAGAATTTAGAAATTATTCCATGTATGATTAAAAACATAATAATTTCAGTATGGTTGAAAACTTTTGTACTACAGGATTGAAAAAAATCTGAAAACTTCCTATATTAAATCAGACAAAACTGCAGATATTCCCTTTTCATTTTAAACTACCCCCTTGTACCCCCTAAATGTTTCAGTTCTTCAAAATATATGTAGGAAAACTAGCTTATGAGAAGCTATAACCAAACAGCTATGAATTCACAAAATCAGCATACAGTCAAAAAATAAATATTCATCTGCAAAATTTTGTCTTCACTGCATAAAGTGGTAAAGGGGAAATAACTGTCACAAATTAAAACTTTGACTTTCTTCCAATTTAAAACAATATTCATTACATACAGTTACAAGACATGTCTGGTACTACTCTATGGTACAAACAAAAAAGTATTGCTAGAATTTTGGTCCATGGCTCATCATTGCGTAAAACAACACATCCAAGCTGTGACACTAGGAGAATGGCATGACCAGAGGCCAATGTTGCAACACTACAATTGTATTAATCTTGTCTTCCTTAATTGGAGTATATGCAATTATAAATTAAGGACCTTGATAGTTTCCAAGTTATAAGTCAAGGACAGGTCCATTACTTCACGGGTATGACCAAGGCCCTGTGTTGGATGCATAAGAATCCACGTTCCCATACATGGTCATTCGGTGGGATCTTGAAAGTTTCCATGTTATCACCAAATGACAAGTCCCTTAAAGCAGAGCATTACCCAGGATTATCTAAAATATTGATAAATATCTGGTTATGGATAGCTAACCAGCAGAAATCTCATGTACAAGAAGACCCTGTCCAAAAATGTAAACTGTCTGCTTTTGGGGAGGGGGGCTTGTTTCATATTGATTAAACTAATCTCTTGTCATACATAAAACTTTCCATAAGCTGGACTGATGATGATTTACAAGTTCAGTTAGCACTAATCATACACATCACAAAAACTGTTGAATAAATTTTGATTAATGCTTGAAGATAACTGCAGTAATTTTTCTGGGCAACCAGAAAAATCTGCTGGGCAAGTGGATTTGACACCAGATGGTTGCCCAAGCACAATCATGGTTTTGCAAAATTCCTCTGCCTTATGAGTGTGCAGCAAGTGGGAACTCAACTGCATCTAACATTATATCAGCCTTCAAACAGGCCTACCTATACCCATTACAGGAAGCCAATAGGATTATCTACACCATTTTTTAACAGGCCAATTGACATACCTACATTCAAACTGAATAACAGACTTACCTACATCCCTTCATGGGCCTTTAGTAAGAAGGAAAGTAGTGATATAGAGGTGTAGTAGATTGAGTACAATGAAGACATGGATGAATAACTGCTGAAACTCATATGTCCAGGGGATGAGTGCTAAGAAAAGTTTTTCTTAAACCCCGATACTCCTCATAGGGACTGGTTTTTATTTATGGAATGTGAATCTTCTATAATGCTGTTATGTGTCTAAGCTCTAAAAATAAGTAACAGAAAAGAGTGAAGACAACAAGCTTTGTAAAATTTAACAAATAATTTATTTCCCTAGAATACAAAGTGAAAAATGAGAAGAAAAAAAAACTTACGGTATTGCAATTAAATCCAAAAATAATCCAAGAATTAAAAACACAAGTCCTAGTAATAAAAAGACCTGAATAAAACTCAGCTCAAATCCTGAAGAGATCCAAAACTGAAGGTGATAACTTGTCTGTTATGTCTGTGAAGTGCTGATGTGTCAATATTCTCTTCTTGAATCACAGAAATATTATTCCAGGTTTGAATTCAGTATGAATTCCAATTGAATGTCTTATCCAAAGATTTTGTCAGAGCACTTTTGTATTTCCAGAGAAAGTAATCACTTGAATTCAATAATTTGAAGAAAATAAAGTTCAGCCCAAACTGGTCACAACATAATACAACTTAAAGTGCTAGATGTTAAAGCACAACTGGTAAAATCCTTAGTCACAAGATAATATAGTTTTCTGCTTGACCTCAGAATCAATACTGCTCCAACCACAATATCACTTGCATCAAAAGACAGTTCAAATAATTGGCTGACATTTGGAGCTGCAAGAACTGGTACACTTTTAAGTACGGCCTTTAACGTGTCAAAAGCTTCCTGACATTTTTCAGACCAATGAAACTTGGTTTTCTTGCTTAATAAATTTGTCAGGGATTCAGCAATTATGGACAAACTGGAACAAAATTTCTGATAGTATCCAGCCATACCAAAAAATCACATCAGTTGCATTTTACTGATAGGCACAGGGAATTCAGAGATAGCCTTGACCATAGCATCTATAGGTTTAACTTGTCCAAGTCCCACGATATGTCCTAGAAATGTTACACAAGCACGGCAAAACTCACTTTTGGTTATATTAATTGTCAAACTTGCATCAGTGAGTCTGTCAAAGAATTTCCAAATTGTCACTAAATGATCTTTCCAAGTGTCGTTTTATATGATGGCATCATCGATGTAAGCATCACAATTATCTAGACCAGATATAATCATGTTCATTAAACACTGAAAAGTACTTGGAGAACCTTTGATCCCAAACAGCATCACTTTATATTGATAAAGTCCATCTGGAGTCACGAAAGCCAAAATTTCCTTTGCCCTTTCTGTCAGTGGAATTTGCCAAAATGCTTTCAGAAGGTCAAATTTGGTGACATACTTTGCATTTCCAATTTTATCAATGCAGTCATCGATTCTTGGTAATGGAATGAATCTATTTTTGTCACCCTGTTCACCTTTCTATAATCAGTGCACATGCAGAAAAAAGTATCTGGTTTCGGAACAAGTATACATGCTGAATTCCAGTCACTTTTACTCACTCTATGAAATCATTTTTCAGCAAATACTGAATTTCTTTTTTTCAAGCATTCCTGTTTGAGAAGGTTCATCCTGTACGGGTGTTGTTCACACGTGTGGAATTTACAATTTCAACGTCATGGTAGATTTTGTTTGTTCTTGTAGGAACATCTGGAAATAAGCGCTCATATTCAAGTAATAACTGTCTAAGGTCATTCCTTTCTTATTGTTGCAAATGTGAAAGTTTCTGGTCCAGATTATTCATAATTGTTGAATTCTGAAGATTTGTCACTCCAAAATTAATTGCATTCCTTCTGTGGGGCAGGTACAACTAAATTAATTGCATGATTAACTTGGCTATCTCTCTCAACATGCTGATACTCCTTTAATTTATTTACATCCCTGGAGTACGATTATTATAATTTAACTCATTCATTTTCTTCTCAACTTTGTAAGGGCCGTAATACCTTATATGAAGAAATTTTGAAGAAAGAGCAAGAGAGACAGAACTATCAGCAGACTCAAAAGTTCTCTCCATTTAAGTTCTGTCGAACCTTAATTTCACTTTTGACTTGAATTGCTGAATGCCAAATTCAAGCATAACTGGCTGGAAAATTCCAGACATAAAATTTGACCCTTGATCAGATTGGACAGATCTGGGAAGGCCAAACTGAGTAAAAACCTTTATCAAAGCTTTTACTATTGTTTAGTTTTAATATTCCTTAAAGGAATTGCCTCTGGGAATCTTGTTGATGCACATATTATGGTCAGTAAGTATTGGTTACCTGACTTGGTCTTAGGTAAGGAAGCAACACAATCTACCATTATTCTGCTAAATGGTTCATCAAATGTAGGAATAGGTTCCTGATGAGCCTTAGGTATCTTCTGGTTGAATTTTCCTACCATCTGACAAGTATCACAAGATCTGCAGTATTTACAAACATCACTTTTAATTTTTGGCCAATAGAAGTAATTCAAGATTTTGTGATAAGTCTTATTAATCCCTAAATGACCAGCTAAAGGAGTTTCATGGGCCAGACTAAGTATTTCCTGTCTGTAAGATTTCGGAACTACAATTTGATAGTTTACTGACCATTCGTCACCAGCAGGTACCTCGGGAGGTCTCCATTTTCTCATAAAAATTCCATTTTTAATGAAATAACAGACAGGTACTTCAGTGGCTTCAGTTTCACTAATGGCCCTCTGAAACAAGCAGGAGATCTCAGGATCTTTTTCCTGTTCAACGACAAGTGACTGTCGTTGTCACCCTGATTAGAAGAAAGAGAAGGAGTAGTTAAAAGAGGGTCACTGTCATCAATGCCTTTTGATTGATCCAAACAAGGAGTGAAAGTGACCTCATCAAAAGCATGACTGATATATGTGTCAGCTAAAAGAATACTTTCCTGATCAACATCATTCTCAAGAGCTTTTTTTTTGCCATTTCTCTAGTAACTGCACAAGCTGGGTATAATTCAGGGAATTCTTTTTCAATAGGATCGACTTTCTGATCCAAACAAGGCTTGTCAGTTACGAGTGGATTAACCACAACCTTATTTCCAGCTAGGTCATTGCCTAGTAATAAATGAATGACCTCAATGGCTAAAGAATACACTTTTCCAACTGTCATGGGTCCATAGACTAAGTCTGATAACAAATTTACACAATGGAGAGGAACATTAACAAAGCCACACTCTACTCCCTGAATAAGAACACTCTCATTAGAAGAAGACTTCTCAGAAAAAGGCAAAGTACCTGATAATAAAAGACACTGAGAACCTCCCGTGTCCCTTAAAATTTTAATAGGGATGGGATTGGCTGAATCACCCAAGAGTGATATAGAACCCTTCGACATGAATGGTTCATAATTCTCCATAATAAAATCAGACTGGGGTTTATTAGACCCAACAAATGTATTGCTTTCAATACATGACCGTGACACTGACCTCTTAGAAATAAGAGCATCTGGAATATGTCTGTCTTGATTCTGTTGCTTATTTTTCAGTTTGTGGCAATCAGAAATAACATGTCCTTTCTTGCAATAGATACACGTAGGAAGAGATAAGGATTTCTGATCAAGCTTATCAGAAACATGATTTCTAAAAGCTATGCCAGATTGAAATTAAGAGCTTGTATTTGGCTGAAATACATTTTTTACCATACAATTAACAGCTGAGTGGAAGACTTACTACAAAAGAAACTTTATGAGCTAAGTAATACTCGTCAGCAGTACAAGCAGCAATTTCTAAAGTTTCGACCTTATGCTCATCAAGATAAGTCTTAATGTCACTATGGACTCAATTCTTGAACTCTTAAAGTAATACGAGATGTCTTAGATTTTCGTAATCTTGATCAACTTTCTTGGCTAACCACCACCTATCAAATAACTGCTCCTTTTCTCTTGCAAATTCAACACGAGTTTGTCCAGCTTCTTTTTTATAGTTCCTCAACTTTTGCTGATAAGCCTCAGGGACTAACTCATAACCCTTTAAGATGCATTCCTTAACCAGATCATAGTTGGCACTTTGCTGTACTGGCAGGGATGCACAGATGTGTTGGGCTTTGCCGAAAAGTACACTCTGTAATAATAGAGTCCAATGCTCCCTTGGCCATTTTGAATTTTTAAAAAATTTTTCAAAATGAGAAAAATATTTGTCTATTTCTTTTTCGCTAAAAGGGGGCACTAAACTAATATTCTTAGTAACATCAAAACTTGAATTTGTATGTAAAGTGGGGATGTGCTTTTCACTTGCCAGCTCTAATTCTCTTAATCTAAATTGAAATTCTTTTTCCTCCTTTTCTTTTTTGCATTTGTATTTGCTATCAAAATCAGGTTACAGATTAAGTTGTTGTGGATTTAAAGCCATTTTTTAGCTTATTATATGGTGGCCAGTATAACTGGTGGAGGAAGAACCAGGAGAACAGTTCCCCTGGTAAGAATCACCGACCACGGTAAGCTACTGGCAAGTTTTCTCATATAACCACAAAGGCAGAGTCCATGACTTGAACCCAAGTTGACAGATGTGAGAGGGAGTGATCTGTAAAGGCAGGTGCTTCAGACCACCTGGTCACCCAGTAGCAACCAGAGGTGATGCTAGAGGGCACTGGTGATCAATATTATGATTTTCTCAAAATGGCAACCTCATTAGCCCTGATACTTTCTTCCGCTTTCTTATGTAAAAAGCCAACATTAATACAGCCGAAAATATTTATGGTGAAAGGTCAACTGTCTATATTCAGCATATATGACAATGGGCCTTTTGTACAACATGTTCTGTGGAAATAAACATTTTTCAAAATGCAATATCCTAAATAAACGAAGACGCATACAATTTAATACCACTTCATGAAGTGTATAATACTGCTCAATATTGGTCAGAATTATTAAGAAAACATCAAATAAATTTTATCCAATATTTAATGTTGCAACACACAATTTACACCATAGAAATGTTGATTTGCTGTAATAAAAATTAGTGCAAAACTTGTAAAACTTAAAAAAGGAATGAGGAATTTGCAAAGAATTTTCTCCATATCACTGACATTCTCTGTAGAATTGTGAGTATTCAAAGCAAGTTATATGCATGTTTGATTATTCTTTAGTCATCGATTTTATTTTAAAGACATGAAAATTTACCAAAACTATAACAATTCTAAAATGTGTACAAGAACGATGTAATGGATATAAACTATGAGTGCTAATTGTAAGATATAATTTCAACTTGTGTACAACTCATCATTATTGTATTTCATTCAAAACTGTTGGGGGCACTTAAAAAAAGGTATGAAATGGCTTCAAAAGTACCTAAAACAATGAAAAGTGAATTTCTTCTTAAAAATGAATGTTCAAAAAACATTTCTATGGAACCATAGGTAAGAAATATGCAAATTTCAGCTTGAAATAACCATGAAGTCAAGATTTTGCAAAAAGTGAGCAAAGACCAATATTAAAAATGGTGAAGGGTGCTTCCTGTAAATTAATTTGAAAAGATATGAATATGAGTTCATTTTTGAATTCTGCACTCAAATTATGCGTAAAATATTACATTGTTAAGAGCAACATATAATTTCCACTAGTGTATGGCTCAAGAATATTGCATTTCATGCAAAAATGTTTAGAGGTTGGCATTTGATGAAAATGCACAGAAAGGCTTCAGAAGTAGCTGGAAGAAAGAAAAATATCTGTTTATTATTAAAGCTTAAAGTTCACCAACTTCTATATAATCATTTGTAAGAAATATGCTAATTTCAGCTTGAAATAGCAGGTCAAGATTTTGCAAAAAAGTTACCAAAGACCAATCTTATAAATGGTGGATGATGCATGCGCTTGAATACTTGCTGTGAATTTATTTAAAGATATCATAAAGATTACTTCATTTTTTAATTCTGCACTCACAAATTATGCAGAAAACATTCCATTTTATATACTCTATACTGTCCCATACCATAATTTGACCATCATAAATTCAGTTCTACTCAATGACATCACAACCACAACATTAGTTTACACTGATCACCACTCACACAGACAGAAACATTTGTTGAAAATCTTAATATGATCAGTTGTGAAATGAAACAAAGATACATACCATGAAAAAACTGCATTTCATCAATAATTTTTTTTTTCAATCATTAAGTCCTCATACAAATCCTCTTAAGCTATTCTGGTGGAGCAAAATAACTAACTGCTGTAATAAGCATCCAGTCTGCTACTCAACATGCGTTAGCCACATAACTCACATCTGATAAAATGCATCAGTAACAAATGGTGTACAACATTATAAAGTTGTATGTGGGCCTGTCCTAACAGATATTCAGAGGTGGGTTCTTTATATTTGGGGAAACTGACATGAAACTTAATGTTATGATATATTTCATTAACAAATCAGACTCCTCCATTTTTTTGCATATTACAAACAATAGTAGTAGGATTTTCTATCTGACAAATAACCAATTTTAAAGGTAAATTTTCAATCAGCCTTTGAGAATCTTGATCTTTAACTTATTCTGTCAAATTTAGTTTTTACAACCAAAACAATACATTCAGCGTCTGAAGTTCTGAATATACACAATGACAATTAAGAATTGTAAAAACGTCATATGCTAAATGTAATATTTTTTATCTTACATAAACAATTTTATGATAATACCAAAATGAATTTTCCCAATTTGAATCTTTAAGCTTTTGCAACAAAATCTGTTCCAAAATGAAGATTATAATAAATATAACAAAAACTTTGAATGCTAAGTGAAATCTGTATATGTACATAATAGAAATACTGGTATTTAACTATTGGGGGAGTTCACATCTTAGCAGCTCGACAAGTGGCAACTTGAAAGCTTCCACTAATTTGGCACTCGCAACACTCGAGGTGGTTCCAAAGCACAATTTTTATAATGAAAGAGTTTCTAAATTGTTCCATACTCAAACTTTTAACAACAAAAGATGTTGAATTGTTAGTAACCTGATTGTCTACAAAGTTTTAGTTTCAAAGTCAGTCTGGGATTTAGATTTTATTTTATATTATTTTTCCTATAAATTTCTTCAGCATGCTATTGATGTTGCTCTGCAATATATTTCCAACGGAGCATATGTACAATGGTATCACAGGAAGAAAGAGAGGCCTGTAAGATGCGTCAAAATGAGTGATGTTATACACGATCTTGACGACAAAGGGTCATCTGGTTGAAAGCATGTTACGAGATTGATGTAATATATCACTGAATGTTTTCTATCTGTACTTTGCAAAAAATAACTGTTTCTAAAGTGATGAGAGATATCATTATGAAACAAGTATATTTCTGAAAAAGGTGAAATTATATTCTTAAGTGAGTCAAAACTGAGTAGTCCAGGATAATTCTCACCAAAAAATAATTTCTCCTTGTTGCTGCATCTCGGCCCCGGGGACTGGTTATTACAATATTCGTCTTACTGTTTTAGAAACCATAAACAGTAAGAAGGTCATCCATATCACTGGAAATGCTAAACAAACTGAATTAAACGAGGGAACAAAGAACAATAAATTGGCTTAAGACGTTTTTATTACACTTGAATCTACCTGGTCGGTGTCTTCGATTCTAAGAACGAATGCACCACTTTTCGATTTGGCCATAAGATAATTGTACAAAGCCGTCCTCAAACCACCCAGATGGAGCATTCCTGTTGGACTCGGTGCAAAACGCACCCGCACACATGGCTGTGTGGCATCGCAGCCAAATAATCTAACAGAAATTATGTGTTTTAAGCATGTCAACCGGTATCGATGCGCCATATTTATAGACTTCGCCAACTTCTGTGACAGAAGAGTACAGAGTAGACTGGTGTCTAATTAAATACTTTGGTTCTTTTTTTTCAATTTAAACTTTACATCCGAACGCAGAGAGGGAATACTTTGACCTACTAATTTAGTGTATTACTGGAAAGAAACAAAAATTGCATAACGTCATAACTTTTTTATTATTAAGAACTGGAGTTTTAACATAGCATATAATCTTTATATTATAATTATGGGGGTGTTCTTTAATCTCGTATTTTACAAAATTGGATTATGATACATATCATCACCACATCATGAGACGGTCAAAATCTGCCAAAATTTGTAAATTTTAATGGACAAATCATCCATTTATTTTGTAGATATCTTCTTTCTTTTCCTATAAAAATATTCCTCTATCATTTAAAATGTTACTTTTAAAAACACAAATATGAAATTTTCATATTAAATATCATTTAGTGTAACATCATCATCATCATCATCATCATCATCAGTCCCGTAGTCTGGTAGCCCGTTGGGGCACCACTCAAGACCGAACAACCAGCTTCCTCCATTCCTCTCGATTTTCCGTCTTTCTCAGTGAGTCGCTCAATGTCAAGCCTGTCCACTCTCGAATGTTGTCTTCCCACCTCTTTCTCTGCCTGCCTCTCTTTCTTCTTCCTTGTACAGTGCCTTGCAGGATTGTCTTGGCAAGTTCTGATGATCGTGAGACATGCCCTTACCACTGCAGTTTACGCTTTTTCACTGTGCTCAGGCGGTCATAGTGAGGCCCAATTGATTGTCTGATCCTTTGCCGTATTTCTTCATTGGTGACACAGTCTTTGTATGAGACGCCGAGGATCTTTCGAAAGCATCTCATCTCTGTGGCTTGTATCCTTTTCTCTAAGTCAGCTGTTATGGTCCATGATTCACAGAGTGTAACATAGTATTTATTATACAAAAAAAATCATTATATAAATTTACATCGATCATATGACAAACACCATCTTATAAACTAATTTATTATATCAAATATTGAGTTCAATATTTTAAATATTAATAAATACTGGGTCGGTTTTGTTTTGTTTTTGTTTTTTGTTACCGGGTAGTGCAAAACCTGGCAGGGTCCGGACCGAGTACTGGTCCATCCCTTATATATGCCTATTGGTTAGAGCGTCCGCCTCGGATGCGGGAGGTCACGGGTTCGAACCTCCAAAGACTTATAAAATGGCACTAACAGCTGCTTCGCTAGGCGCCCAGCATTAAGAGGTTAGTGTTAGGACTGGTCGGCAAGATGTCAAGATAATGTGACTGGGTGGGACATCGTGATACATGTCTGCGGCATGATGCCCCAGTGCTCGATATCACTATAAACTCCCACTTTCAAAACCCAAATCACACACCCACCTTATATATATATATATATATATATATATATATATATATATATATATATATATATATATATATATTGTATCATCAAACATATTGGAGAGAAATTATTCACTCGAACCAGTATAAGTATGCAAACCTATACCTAATAACAACACCCATCACCTATAGCTATCACACAACAGCACTCTAATCCACTCAGTCATGTGCTTTCTGCCCAGAGGTCAGTGGAATGGTCAATTGAAAGAATTTTTATGCTCCCAAAATATATTAAATATTCTGTCTAATTCCTATATTTAAATCTTTGGTAAAATTCCCGCCGATCCAGTGTCAATGAATAAAAACAAACATTTGATAAGCAGGGGTTGTTGTTGTTGTTTGGGGGGGGGGGAATAACACATAGCAAAAAATATATCTGCCCACAAAGTCGTTTTTGGAATGCAGGTTAATTTTGTAGCAAATGAAATAAATAAAATAAAAGATACGGCAGTATTATGCGAATTGTACTGTCTTCCTTATTTGCTTATCTGATGTACAATCCAGTACAATGGACAATGCATCAGCAAATAAACCAGAGAAGAACTGCCCTAGCGGGTAGAGCACTGGCCAGTAGTGTAGAGGGGCCATAGGGGGGCATATGGGGCCAAGAAGGAAAAACAGCCTGGGCCGTATGGGGCACAGATTTATAGGGACAAAAAATCACCCTGGGCCTGTATCGGGCATATGGGAATTTTGTATAGCGACAAGAGGAATGAAACAGATAGGGTGACGTCGCGGTACTGGACACTTGCAACAATGTAGCAAGTACCGTGACGTCATGCCACCTGTTTCATTTCTATACAAAGTGTTATGCATTCGCGTTCGTGTCAGTGGATAGTATAGTATGTTTTATATATTGGCTTTTTTTTCCATAGATTGATGAACATCAATCTATCATACACAAATTATAAAATCGACTAAAAAAATTGTTTAGGTAAGAGAATAATGTTTTAGTGAGTAAAACATAAATTATACAATCGAATAAAAAAAATTTTAGGCAAGAAAGATTAAATCTTTTCGAGGCAGTGGAGTGGCCCCGAAAAGGGCCGTTGTTTGTTATGTTAACACCATTCCGTTAACATAGAGGGCATCGCATAGGTCTTCTTCTCTTCCTCAAACTTTGTCTAACCTCTGGTCCGTAGATGAGAGTCCGCTTCAGACAACCTTGTCTTTCCACATAGGTCCTTCTTTTCCAAACGCTTGTCTCGGTGATCCTAACGATTCTCCATGATGATCTCACATACATGGGTAAGTCCGTATGGAAAAACAACGACGATACGAAAGTAGACGATCCAACGTTGGTCCACATCTTTGTGACGAGAACAGGTGAAGGGAATGAAGTGAACCGCGTTTATTTATAGTGGAAGAGTGGCTCGAAACGGATTGAGATTGTTCACCAATCCCAACACGCATTACAAAATTCAGTCACTTCGCGGAGTCTGTCTTCCAATCCGAAGAGAGCTACTTGTGACGTCACATTCTCTATATAGGTGCGCTAGCGTCTGTGCGCAGTGAATCGATGCGACATTGTTTTGTGAAACATGACTGAAACTAAGAAGACGATGAATTGGGGTGCACCGGCTGTGGAGACGAGAAGCGATGGCATAGCAGTGGCTACCAAAGTTAACACACCGCTACTTCCAGAAGAGACCGATTTCAACTGGGATTTAGTAGATTTTCTCTCTTCGCAAGAATTTGTTCCAGTACCAGTACCTTCGCCACCTTCTCGTTCTTTACCACCCGTCGAGGATTTTAAACAGAGACAGAAAGAAGAATTGGAGAAATTTTTACACCAGCAGAAGGAGGCAGAACAAGCATTTCTTCTTGAATAGCAACAGCGAGAAGAAGAAGAGGCAAGAAGTAAACGACAGGAAGAAGCAGCAGAGAAGAAACAAGGTCTAGGAGAGAAGGAGAACAGTGAACCTCAAACGGTAACGGTACTCTTGGACATTTTGGCCGGGTCAAGAAGTCTGAAACAAATGTATCAGACCTCTTTATTACGACCCAAGAGAAAAAGACCTTCCCGAGCCAAACAGTCTAACCCTGTTACTACACCGGAGATACCACCCCTAGTGATTTGTACCAAATCATTGACAGGAGCAAGTCCAGAAGTGGGTCATGGCCGTGGCAAAGGCTTAAGGCAGTTAAAGCTGATTGCTTCTCGTTCCTGAGTTTGTTTGTTTTTTTTCAAAAACAAACACCCAAAGGCCCTTTTCAGGGCCACTCACTTCTTTCGAAAAGAGATAGTATTCATTTTGCCAAAATCAATTAAAACTCAAAATCCCTTGTATGCTCAATGATGTACGTGTGTGAGTGCGTGAGTGTAGGTCCTTATTATTCTAAACAATCAGAACCAAGAGATACTTACGTTTTTTCAGTCTGGTCTATTCTGGTACAAATATTTACAATTCAATGTCACAACACAACATAACACATCACTTTTAAAAAAGTTCATAGACTTCTTCTGTGTCTTTTTTCTTTACTCTCTCTGTTTATTGAATTTCCTCACGTTCACATTTTTTTTCCTCCTTTTCTTCCTAACTTTTTTCTGGTCTTCTTTTCTTTTCTGTCTTCTCTTTCTGAACGTGTCGGGGTTCTTCCTTTGCCGAGGGTACATCTTCTTCTTCCTCCTCCTCCTGCTCCTGTTGTTTCTTAAGGCAGTCTGAAGACCAATGTCCTTTCTCTTGACAATGATAACAAGTATCTTGACTTTTGTCTCTTCTGACACTGGTATTGCTTTTTTGATGGTCTGGACATTCTGTAGCCCAATGCCCTTTCTTCTGACAGATATAGCAAGTAACTTGACTTTTATCTCGAAAGGAGGGGTAGTCCGTCGGCTTGTCTGGAGAAAACTTTCGTATGACATCTCGCAAAGCTCTGATCAGAAGTTCGATTTGTGTGGGGTCTTCCATCGTGCTGGTCTGCTTGAGAGTGAAATGAATACTGAGAGGGAAGGCACCAGCCCTTTATATATACACTGAGTCTGACATGAATATATAGGGGTCTATGGTGTTTCAAATGTAGTCATTTGACTTTTTGCAGTCAAGATGAAACGATCGCATCATTTCGTAAAGAAAGGAGAAGAAAGTAAGAGGCAGAAACGTGATTTATTGCCTCACACAGTAGCTGAAGTCTTGGCTCAAATTAATGCCAGCGATTTTGAAGATGAGATGAGTGAGCCACAGTCCAGACCCAGAGAGTCTACACCCAGTCAAAGTCCATCACCACCAGTAAACCCTGAAAAGTACTTTCACATTCGAGAGACGGACAAACGCTCCTCTAGAAAATTTAGAACTACAGCTTACACGTACACAGTGAAGTTTAAAGATTTCAAATCCGACGTACCGTTGGAGAAAGCAGAGGGGTTCATCACCAATGTGTGGGATTCTTTGTTAACCACACTGAAACAGCAATGTGAAGCCAAAGAAGACGATCGCTTGAGAATTTCCATTCATCACGACAGTTTGAAGTCCCCCGTTTGGATCGAGTTTAGTAGCCCAGCAGAATTGACACCTTCCAAAGTCATCCACAAGATTCAACACGTGCAACAATCCAACGACAAGTTTCAAATCACCTTCGGAAAAGCGACACTGTTCATGACCGACGTATCTCTTCCCCAAGGGACAGGACAACGCAAAAAGGTGTTATTCGTAGACAATCTTCGCAACATCAAGCGCAGCCTCGTTCAAATTAACAACACTCAAGACAAGATGTGTTTAGCCCGGAGCTATCGTGGTGGGACGAACGTATGCCGACAAGAACGACACGGCAGAATGGAAAAGAGCCTGGCAAACTATTCGAAAATCTAGCCGAACCAAACAACAAAGAGAAGCAGAACTCCTGTTACAGCAAGCAGGGATATCCAAATACACACCCTGTGGCAATCCTGAAATGCAAAAGTTGCAAGAGATCTTGGCTCCATGCTACACCTTGAAAGTACATCCTCAAGAAGTGCGCGGACCTCTGTTGTTTCGAGGCAAAAATCTCAAAGACGGAAAATACATTCACGTCTATCATCACGATGAACGTTTTGATACCATTACCAGTATCACTGCATTTCTGGGATACAGTTATTACTGTAAGAAATGTGACGATGGCTATAACAATCGAGAGCAACACAAGCATTGTCGATCGAAATGTGAGGGATGTTTAGCCTCTAAGCCCTGTCTTGACCAAGGACAAGAACGAGTGCATTGCTCATCTTGTCAGCGCACGTTTGTCAGTCCAACCTGTTACCAACAACATCTAAAGACGCAAGGTTCACAGCAGAAATGTGCTTGTCAACTCCAGAGATTGTGCCCAACTTGTGGACAAGGCATACGTACCAATAATGCCAAAGCACAGGTCTGTTCAGGAAAGAAGCGATGTCACATTTGTCGCCAAATCGTGGACTTGGAACACCAATGCTACATTCAAAAATACCATTCCAAACACGAAGAAGAAGAAGATAACCAGAAGAAAGGCAATTTCATCTTTTTCGATTTCGAATGCATGCAAGAGACTGGCATTCACATTCCTAATTTCTGCGTGGCTCATCGAGTGTGTGAGAAGTGAATCCAAGAGCCTATCTTGACTCATTTCCCTCACTGCAGCAAGATTCCTGGAGGACGTGAAAAAAATCTTTCGGGGAGTGAACACGCTGGCCGATTTTGCCCAATGGATCTTAGACCCTATCGACGAGACGTGGAGCCAAGAAGACATCGAACGTTACGGAGATTGTCATCGCTATGCCACGGTGATGGCTCACAAGTTCTCGGGATACGATCGACAGTTTCTTTTGAGATATTATATGGAACAAAGTACCGAACGTCCTAAAGTGACTTTGAACGGAGCCAAAATGATTTCCATGCAAGTGGGGCAAATGCAGTTTAATGATTCGATGAGTTACTTGGCCATGACTTTGAGCCTCATGCCTAAAACGTTTGGAATGACAGAAATGGCCAAAGGCTATTTTCCACACTTTTTCAATACCGAAGCCAATCAACACTCCGATCTACCCCATTTGCCTGAGGCTCACTACTACGACCCCGACAACATGCGTACCGAACAAAGAGAAGCTTTCTACGCTTGGTACCAGACTCGCGCCTCGGACCCTTTCGACTTTCAGGAAGAAATGTTAAAATATTGTCGTTCCGACGTGGACATTTTACGGCGTTGCTGTGGAAAATTTCGAGAACTGTTCATGGAGCACGGAGGGATCGATCCTTTGAAAGAAGCCTGTATCATTGCCAAAGCGTGTTCCTTAGTGTACCGCCAACGATTCATGCCCGAAAACACCCTAGCTGTCATCAGTCCTCAAACGACGAACTTTGTCAAACGTCAATACTCGGTCAAAGCCCTACTCTGGTTACATTACTTGTGCGACAAGGAAGACAAATGGATCCAACACGCCCGCAACAGAGGATACGAAAAGACCATCGGAAGGTATTCAGTGGATGGCTGGGACTTAGAAAACCCCCAGATCGTGTACGAGTTTAACGGGTGCTTATTTCACGGATATCCTATCTGCTACCCTCAACGTAACACTAAAAATCAGTTTTTACAACGGACCATGGAAGATTTGTACCAGACCACTTGTCAGCGACGCTTGAAGTTTGAAGAGCAAGGATACCAAGTGGTAGAAATGTGGGAACACGAGTACGATCACCGTTTGAAAACCGATCCCGAGTTTAAGCGTATCGTGGAAAGTTACAAGCTGGTGGGCCCACTGAACCCAAGGGACAGTTTGTACGGAGGACGGACGAATGCCACCTGTTTGCTATACCAAGCCGACGAGGAGGAAGGAGAAGAAATCAAATACTTGGACGTGTGTTCGCTGTATCCGTACGTGTGCAAATACTGTCACTTCTCCGCAGGGCACTCGCAATTGCTGACGGAACACATCGACGTGGACAACATTCGCTAATACGAAGGATTCATCAAAGATAAAGTCTTGCCTCCCACGAACTTGTACCATCCCGTTTTACCTCACCATTGCCAAGGAAAACTGATGTTTCCCTTGTGCCGTACTTGTGCCGAAACGTAAAACCAAGACCAACCTTGTCAGCACACCCAGGAAGAACGCGACTTGACAGGAACGTGGGTCAGCGTGGAATTGTTCAAAGCTCTGGACTTGGGATACCAACTGTTAGAAGTGTACGAAATTTACCACTTTCCCAATACAGAAAAATACCACAAGACCAACGAAACTCAGAAAGGCATTTTCGCAGACTACGTGAATGCCTTTTTGAAACTGAAACAAGAAGCCAGTGGCTATCCTTCCTGCTTCCGCACTCCCGAAGACCAAAAAAAAAAAAAAAGAAAAGCAAAGACAAATACTGGGAGCAGGAAGGGATCACTTTAGACCACGAGGAGAAAAACGAAGGAAGGTGATCGTTTGCCAAAGTGATGTCAAATTGCTTGTGGGGCAAAATGGCACAACGACCGTGTTTACCCAAGACGGAGTATTTGACAGAATCTTTCCGCTACTTCCAGATGATGCACGACAAAACTAAATACATGAGACACGTGGACGTCCTTCGTGAGCACTTGATCTTAGTCAATTACGAAGAAGAACTGGACTTTGTAGAAGCCGACGAATTTGGAAATGTCATCATTGCGACTTACGTGACAGCCCATACTCGCTTAAAACTGTACGAAGCTTTAGAACTGTTAGGTGATCGTGTGCTGTATTTTGACACGGACAGTTGCATCTACATCGATCGCCTGGGTCAACCTCACCCTGTCATCGAAGGAGACCGTTGAGGAGCCTGGACGGACGAGCTTCCCGAGGACAGGATTCTAAGATTTGCAAGTGGCGGTCCCAAAAATTATGGCTACGAATACCGTGACCCACAAGGAGAAGTGTACTCCGAGTGTAAAGTGAAAGGATTGACTCTCAATTATCGCACCAGTCGACTGTTAAACTTTGGCGTCTTGAAAGAAGCCTTGCAGACTGGACAGGATAGAAATTTTAAAGTGACCACCCACGAACCGCACAAGATTGTACGTTTACCCACACACCAAATCGTCAGTCGGCCCTTGGAAAAAGTCTATCAAATCGTATAACAAAAGCGAGTTCGGCTTCCCAACCACTTCACTTTACCGTACGGTCATGACGATATTGGCCAGCATATAAAAAAGGACAACGTTCAAGACCGATAGTTGAATGTGACTACCATTGCCAAGCGAGAAAGATGAATCCTTTCAAACAGCAAGTATCAAGCAAGAGCAAACTCGAGTGCGATGCTGTGCCTTGCGATGGCAGGGATGCCGTACGCTGTGACCTCAGCGATTCGGTGCCACATCATTATGGGAACTTTGCTATAACTACTACTACCATGCCTACCATGGAAAGTGATGCTGTGCGTGTCAAACCTGACCAATGCGAAAGCGATGCCACTCGTTATCGTACTCCTTTTCACTTTACTGGTTTTCATGGTGGATGTCATCATTATGAAACCATGCGGCTACCACCCTATGGATGTCATGCAAAACTGAGCACACTCCTGCATATTTCACCATACCCTCATCGAAATGAACCTGTGAAAGACGAATATTCGTTCTCTGTGCGTTTGCCTGAATACTGCGACTTTGAAAGTCGGATCCAAACCTTCCGAGGAAAATGGCCAAAATATCTAGGAGGACAAACTCCCGAAGAATTAGCTAGAGCCGGATTTATCTACTTGGGCGA
Source organism: Megalonaias nervosa (assembly GCA_016617855.1). NCBI lineage: Eukaryota > Metazoa > Mollusca > Bivalvia > Unionida > Unionidae > Megalonaias > Megalonaias nervosa. The sequence continues at coordinate 97,575 of JAECUM010012087.1, forward strand.
AGGGGATAAAGTCAAGTGCTTCAGTTGCGGTGTGTCACTTCACGAGTGGGAGAAGAAAGATTGCGCTTACCTGGAACATGCTCGATGGTCTCCAGATTGTCACTACCTACCTTTAGTGGGACCTCGTCATTGAAGTGGGCATACCATGTCGTTTAAGACACCAGCTACGTGGCTAGGAGTCAAACGTTGGACAACCCCTAGACAAGTATTTAAACCCCATTTGAAAAATAATCTTCAAACATTACCAAACGAATTGCAAGAGAAGATCTACAAGGAAATTTGGCTGGGACTTGCCAGAGCCAAATCTCAGTTTGTGACTGTAGAACTTTTATGTCGAGAAATTCACAAGAGGAAATTGACAAAAGTCAACAAACAAGTCAGATTTCTCTGGATCAAATGTGCGTTCATCCGAATATTCCGCTTTAGACCATTTACATTACAAGATTTTAATGACATTCTTGACCGTTTCCTGGAATGGCAGAGGCCAGAAATTACTCACATTGTCCGTTACTTTCGCTCTAGGAGAAGTGTTTGACTGACATGGTCATGGATACTTTACAAGAGAACATTCGTGGTTTGCCTGTGGAGTTGAGAGAACGCATTTACCGCGAGTTGGTCAAAATACAAGTGAAACGCAAAGAACCATTGCATCCGTTACGTCACCGATGTTTAAACCACTGGTACCTGAATGCTATAAGAGAACTGATTCTGATGAAAGTGTTCCAGTGGTCAGACATTGATGAATCGCGTGAAATTCATAAATTTTTGGATGACACTCATTCAGCTTACAAGGTGAACCTAATACACCGAATTCCAACGGATGAGTTAGAGGATTACAACAAATCTTTACAAGAACAATTCTTTCTAGTTCAAGAGGAAACTTCTGTGCGACTTGTGGTGTGAGCGTGATGACTAAACTGTTTTGGTACGGTACTAAAATAAAATCGAGGCTGTTCAAAAAGTACACTTATTACCTTACACCAAAGAGGGTATAAAAACGGACTATCATGACAGGACCTTTATCATTCGTGATATAACAGATTCAGTGGAAGGAAATCAATGACACTATTCAAACGGTAGATGATTGTGATCGTCTATTACGAGAGCTGTGTCCATTGAATTGGGGTCGACGTGTTGTGTGTGTCTTAGTGACTTGCTTTCTGGGATTTCGTTTACCAGCCGATTCCTTGTGGACTCTTTACGAACAGTACATACCACCCAAAACATGAAAGTGGTTCCTTTAAATGTACACGGGAGACTCATTCTGCTCAAAGCTTTGCGCTTTCATCTTGATACTTCTCAACCTCTACGGGAAAACAAGATTCGTCAACTTTTAGGCACTGAAGATGTGTACGACGATGTGTGTGTAGCTTGTGACTTACACCCTCACTGGAAAAATGTACGTGACTGGAAAAGTTGGGGGTTTGAGGCTTGGACAAAAGAAGTGGCACACTATGCAAAAGATTTGTAATCCTAAATTCAAACGTTCAGTAAAAAAAGTAACTTTTAAACCTGTGTTAGTGACAGTACCAGATGAAGAACCACTCCCTTTCGAACAGGACAGGACCGTCATTAACATCCCCGAAAAGTCATGCCGGGAGGACTCTTGTGTGACTGAGCCAAGGAGTGTAGAGACTCTAAGAACATTACACACTACCCCTACGATTTCACCTCTTGATCACCACAAATGTTGTACATAGACTTGTTTATATTCCACTATAATCGTTTTGATGTGTCTTTTATTCATGTACTTAACCATTTGGCTTTTATGTAGTTTTCTCTTTCGTGTTGTTCACAATTAAAGGTGACAATAAACGTGTCCTGAAAAAAAGTATAAAAACTCTTGTCTTGTCTGTCTTCGTGTCAAAAGTGACATTTCTTACATTGCAATGGCTACCTCTACTGTCTCTGCTCCCTCTTACTCCACTGTCAAAGTCATCGACGAGCAATTAGATCGTGCTAGTTGGGAGGCCTTGTATCTTCGCCATCCCTTTAACATGCTCATTGCCGGACCTAGCGGTTCCGGCAAAACCGAATTTGTCAAACGTTTGATCGAACATAAACATCATTTGATCGATCGTCCCCCTCAACGAATCGTGTGGTGTTACAAAGAGTGGCAATCGGCGTACAGCCTTCTGCGAGAAAGTCAAGGTGATTCCATCGTCTTTGTGGAAGGCATTCCTGGCGAAGACGACGGGATCGTGTCTGACCCTAGTCAAACCCATTTGGTTATTTTTGACGACATGTTAGGAGAAGACGAAGAAGAAATTAAACTCTGGTTTACGCGCAAAGGGCATCATCGTAATGCCAGTGTCATTTACATTACCCAAAATTTGTTTCAACAAAGTAAAGCCTATCGTACCATCAGTCTCAATGCTCATTACTTGGTGTTGTTTAAAAGCCCTAGAGATAAATCGCAAGTACAAGTCTTAGCCAAACAGTTAGGAACGCCTTGGCTGATTCATGCGTACGACGATGCCACTCAAACCCCACACGCTTATTTACTCGTGGATTTAAAACCCACTACTCCCGATTATTTGCGATTTTGTACCCATCTGTTTCACCCCTGGTGCCAAGACGGAGGACCTATCGTGTACACGTCTCCGTCGTCGACTTAATCACCCCAAAAAATCTATAAAAACCTCGGTCACTTGGACTCTGTCTCACACATTGTCAACATGACGTCCCTTCAGTCTCATCTTCCCATTAAATTGATTCGTGCCTTGTACGGCATCAGTCGCGAAAAAAATACACAAATACGTGCTCGTGTCTTAGAAGCTAGTCTCAAAGAAGTCTTACGATGGTTTACGGTGACAGCACGTCAATTACTGCAAGGCATCATTCAGATTCCACATCAAACCAAACGTTTTTTTGAGAGAAACAAAGTCGCCTTGACGCAGCTAGCCGATCCTCGCATCGACACTCAAACCAAAAAACAAATCATTTTGAAACCTGGAGGTAGCGGTTCTCTAGGAGGTGTCATCATTCGTTCCCTCTTAAAATGGGATCCTAATGCTCCCAAAGTCGTCCCTAAGAAAAAAGCCACACCCAAACGTACCCAGAAGAAAAAGAAAAAGAGCAACGATGTCAAGACCAGGTCACAGCCTCAGAGAAAGAAAAAAGAAAAGTCCATAGAAAACAGCTTCTACCCGCAAGAGAGCGTCTCCAAAAACTTTTCCTCCAGCGGTGACACCCTCTTCCTCTTTAGCGGCAGTGGCCGCTGCTCACAAAGTACCTGCCCCCAAAATCAAAGTCCAAGAGAGAACGGGTGTGTTACAGAGTTTACTGGATTTGTCCAGGAAAGAAATGTCCCGATTTAGTCCGTTGCGAACTCCTCCTCGGCGTGTGTTGCCTGTCATCAAGTTGATACGACGTAAAGACAATCAGTGGCGACGCATTCCATTATAAAATGACCTGAGGCAAACAATACGGATCAGTGTTTTTGTGCTGCTGAACGCCCAAAGATGTCCCCTCCAAGAAGTGCACACCGTTACCATCGTGTTCATTCTTCGGTCCAAAAATGAAAAGGAAAACGAAAAAGACAGTCACGGCATCCTAAAAAGCGCTTAGCCAAACAGATGTCACCCCAAAAAAGACATTCCTATTCTACCCCGAAAGGAAAGAAAAGGAAAGGACTGCCACTTCGTTTAGCCAAACATTGGGACATGTTGTCCGTCCTGTCCAAAGCTCCTCCACCCATGCGAATAAAACTCATTGAAACTACCTCCAAAGACATCATCGATACCGTGTGCGAATGTTGTCTGAATGCCTTGAAAGACACAATACCTTTGTCTAAACACCAGAAAGAATGCTTAGCCAAACATCGACACGTTCTTCGCCAAATGGTCCAAAAGAAAATACCCATTGGTCAAAAGAAAAAGATGTTGGTTCAACGCGGAGGAATTTTACCCTTTTTGCCCATGTTACTGAAAGGAGTAATGGGAACAATAGGAGGACCCTTGCTGAAAGGAGCATTGGGAAACATCCTGGGAGGATGAAGATAAAAAGGTCCAAGAAGATAAAACGACCTTTCGAGTCAAAAGCTCTCAGACGTGATCCTTGAAATCCGATGGAAGGACGAAAACTCGCTTTAGTGCCTTACAAACGATGGATGGAATACCATCGTTGGCAAGAACAACGAACCCCGCATTTACCTCCCAATCCTCATTTGACCGAAATGTCACAGTTACAACACGAATTGCAATCGTTGATGGATCGCAGCGATTTGTCAGAAACGGAAAAATCTCAACGGTACGGTCAGTTGTTGCAACGACTGAAACTCTTTCTCCAGAAAGCTTTAGACGAGACAGCTCTACCAACTCTCAAAGATTTTAAGACTTTGATGAAAAGTCCATCACGACCACCCTCAGCGATCAACACAGACGCGACCCCACGGATGCTTGAAGAAGAAGAGGCACGAGAAGTCTTTCAAACACCGTCAGCAGCTTCCGTCCCTAGTAAGATTGCAGCGTCCTTGTTGACCCCTTCCCCTACACCCCAACGAGAAGAACTTAAGGCTTGGGTTAAAAAGATGATGTCCTCTCCTCCTTCGACAGAAGAGAAAAAGAAAGAAGGGAAACCAGAAGTGAAAAAAGAAAAGAAGACCAAAGCCATCCCATTACCACAACCACCACCACCACCACTACCTTCAACTTCTACACCCGTGGCACATCGGACACGTAAACCCGTTTCTAAACCAACCCCTCGTCCCATTCATAGCAGCATCAGTGAAGAGTGGATCACTTATTAAAAAATGGAGAAGGTGTTAGCCAGCATTTACTACGATCCAGTCCATCTCACAGGTTAGGGAGGAGTTCAGAAATTGTATCGTGCTGCCAAAACTCGACTGAAAAGTTTCCGTTTACCTCATGTGCAACGATGGTTACAAGAACAAGCCACGTACACCTTACACAAACCCATTCGACGAAAATTTTCTAGAAGTCACACCCGAGTGGAGGGCATCGATCATCAATGGCAAGCTGATTTAGCCGATTTCTCTCATTTAGCCACCTACAATCGCGGATACAAATATTTGTTTTGTGTCATCGACGTCTTTTCCAAATTTGCTTGGGTCGTGCCATTGACTTCCAAATTGAGCAGTGAGTTAGTGCGAGCCCTCAAACTGGTGTTGAAACAAAGTGGGCGTCACCCTCTTCGAAGGCAAACTGACAAAGGCGCCGAATTTCTGAACCAAGCTTTCCCAAGAGAATTGAAGAAACGTGACATTTATTTTTTCATCACTGAGAATCCCGAAACCAAAGCCAGCATCGTGGAACGTTTGCAACACACCTTGAAAGAATGCATGTAGAAATATTTTACGCATCAACACTCTCAAGTACATCGACGTCTTCCCACACCTAGTCCAATCGTACAACCAATCTTACCATCGAAGCATTGGGCGTGCCTCCCAAGAAGTGACTCCTGACAACGAAGTGACCGTCTTCGAGCGCCTGTTTGGTACGTCCACAACAGTGACTGTCCCCAAGAAAGGTGGAGTGTTGGCAACAGGAGATTGGGTGCGCATTGGCAAAACCAAACGCACTTTCGACAAAGGTTACTTACCCAACTGGACCACCGAATTGTTTCGTGTCACCGGACGAGTGCGTGGACGTTATCCTCCTGTCCATAAATTGGAAGACATGAACGGAGAAGTGTTAAAAGGAACGTTTTACTTGCCCGACTTACAACGTGTGACGAAAAAAGAAGACGACGTATACGAGATAGAAAGCATTCTCGATCGAAGAACTCGTAAAGTGGGAAAACGGCGTGTCAAAGAAGTACATTGGAAAGGATATCCGTCGAGTTTTGACTCTTGGATCGACGCTTCGCACATCGTAGTCTATAAAAGGAAGTGATCATCATGCCCTTCAACACAGCCTCAGCTACTGCAGTGACCACTCCGTCGCCCAGTTCTTCTCTGCAAGATCTACAAAAGCAACCCTTGTGGGTGTGGTGTGGAGAAC